>JASAMW010006867.1:0-18193 GCA_030247985.1 Epsilonema sp. ZAB3_2
CCTTTGAGAAGTTGAAAGAAGCTCTGATTACCGCACCGGTGTTACGATTACCGGACCCGAAAGGGGAATATGTTGTGGAGTCAGATGCGTCTTATTTGGGATTAGGGGCAACCCTGTCTCAATATTTCCCAATACCTGAAGGCGTGGCTGGTGCAAAATCCAAATTAGGTAAGGCATCTGGCGACGCTGATAAGGTAGATGGTACTGCTACTGGAGTGCAGCAATCTGAGGAGGATACTGTAAGATATTCTTCTACAGAGAGGGATGAGGACGGTAATCCTCTTCCTACTCACTTCAGTGTGTCAGAGGATGGAATCAAAGTTAGGCCTAGGTCTGAGCTGCATAGGGAAGGCTATGAATTGCACCCTATTGCTTATGCTAGTCGTACGGTAAGAGGGCCAGAGCTAAATTACCCTCCGGCGCATTTAGAGCTCAAGGCTTTGGTCTACGGCTTTGATAAATTTAAGGTGTATACGTACGGATGCCCTACGTATGTGTACACTGACTCAACTAACGTACGGTCATGGTTAAGTACGCAAAAAGACTTGCCGAACGACCGACTTAAGCGTTATAAAATTGCCTTGCAGGACCACTGTTGTATTCGGAAGGTTTTGCATAGGCCAGGTAAAGGCAATCTGGCTGCGGACGCGTTATCGCGCCAATTCGGGCCTTCGGCTCCGGTGGTGCACGTAAATAATGTGTCAGCTCAATGCCAGGTGTCTGAGCCTCATTTTGACCAGCTTATGCTAATTGTAAAGCGTGAGCAGGAGAAGGAGGACAGGATAAAAGAAATTCTGGACTTCAAACTCAAGGACCAAATGCCTGAAGATAAAGAGCGGGCATATTGGTTAGCTGCCATGGATAGCAAATTCCATGTAATGGATGGTGTACTGTATTATACCTCCACTGGCAATGATTTTGAGATGCGTGTGTATGTACCTCAATCTCTGCGCCAAACTTTACTCACCGATGTGCATTCGACACCTTTGGGAGGGCACCAAGGGAAAGGTAAGCTGATACCGTACTTAGAAAAGTATTATTATTGGCCTACTTTACGTCAGGATGTACATTCCTTTGTAGATTCTTGCATACGTTGTGCTATACGTCAAGGGCAAGGTCGCAAAGATAAGCCGCCACTCAAGCCAATTGCAGCGCCGCTGCGTCCATTTGAGCGAGTGGCTATGGATATTGTATCACTGCCGCATACTGCATCAGGTAGTACGTGTGCGTTAGTGAGTACTGACATGTGTACGGGGTTCTTGATTGCTGTCGCAATGGCCAATCAAACAGCTGAAACTGTTGCGGGTGTCGTTGTTACACGCGTATTTCAGTTTGGCGCCCCCAGACACATACTAACCGATTGTGGAGTGCAATTCACCTCGACGTTGTTTCGTGCGGTGTGTGCGCTTTACAATACGGAACAAATGTTCACTACGACTTTTCACCCAATGTGTGATGGTCAAAGTGAGCGAAATAACCGTACGTTGATCGACATGATTTCAAAATGTTGTTCGACTACTGGTACTGACTGGGACGTACGTATTGAAGTGTTTGCGCAAGCTTACAATGCGTACGTACAGACGCGTACGGGATTTGCACCTTTTGCTGCTGTGTTTGCACGCGAAAGTCATTTCCCTATGCAAAGTGCATGCTCAGCTCCGGCGCGTTTGATTTATGATATGGATTTGGACGACCCCTTGTCTAACTTGAAGCGAGATTTGCGAATAATCTGGACTCGCATTCAAGAGGCGTCCGCGAAATCAAAAGCGCGCCAAAAAGCTGCGTATGACAAAAAGATGAAATGTCTTCCGCTTGAGCCCGGAGACAGCGTGTGGGTCGAATCACCTGATCTGGTGAAACACAAGACCTACCCGAGATATCGTGGGCCTGCTGTGATCCAATCATTGACGGATACGAATGCGACAATCCGTTACAAGAAAACGAATGGAACATGGTCAGCTCCGAAGAAAGTCCACCGGCTGAAATTGTCAAAAGCAGCTCCGGCGGCTAAGGATGCGGTCGCATATGTGGGTGGTGATGTTTCGAAAGTTGCTCCGCCTACTATTGCCGGACATCCACCTACTAGGCATCCTCCTCTTCCTCTCGACCGCGCCCAAAATACTTCGCCAGGCGGCGAATCCGCTCTTGGTGGGGAGGGAAGAGAGGAGGAGGAAGATGAGGGTCAAACTGGGCCTACCATTTTTTCGGATTTAGGCACGAACGGCGTTGCCTTCTCCGATGCTCCTGATCAGATATGTACATTTGATTTGGATATGCCACCGTTAGAAGTGGGTAAAAACCGAAATAGGCCACCTCTAGACGTGGGTAAAAACCGTGAGGAAGAAGCAGATGCCGATGCGGGTTTGCCTTCTTCCTCTAATGATAGGAGTTCGCGTACGCCGTATAATTTGCGCTCCGCTATTCGGCCTACCGCTCGTGTTGTAGATTTTGTACAGTATGTCACAGCCTGGTTGTCGACGTAAAGAATAGCGCGTCTGTGGTGCTCTTCTACTGTATTGAATCTTGTTTACGCACGTGATTTTAGTATACGCAATGTACTATGCACGTGCACGCGTCAGCCAGCATGCTACAGCACGTACGTACACGTTATAAGTATGTACCATACTACACTACGTAAATTGTACGTTAGCTGCTGCTGTACCATACTGGTTGGCACGTGTGTATGTGTGCTAGCCCTGCATATAGTGCGCATGTCTAGCATGCGTGCACAGTGCATACCCCCCTCTATTTGCTAAACAGTATAGAGACACGGTATGTTTCATGTGTTGTTATGCAGTGAGCGACTTCTCTCTGTCCGTCGCTTCACTTTTACGTACGTTGTATGTACATACTTATGTACAGTCTACATTACGTAGGTACATAGGTAAAGCCTATGCCTTCACTGTTCGCTTACCTTAGGCCGCGGCTACTTATTGTAGTAGTTGTCCGTTGTCCTTTGCGTGGTGCGTAATAATAGTGGATACGTGTAGCGCGTACGTACATACGTATGTATCAAATCTCATTCTTATTTTTCAGGCCACGCCGGACACTTCCGTCCGCGCGCATACCATACTATGCTTACATTGCTTTTCTTTTGTTTCAGTCATTGCAATTTCCTGGTGACTTGGAGCGTTTTGGCTGCAAAAGGAGGTGTAAGAAATTTATCGTAGTATCGGATTGCGGGTGCAGAGGAGTCGGTCGACTGGACTGGCTTCTCTGCGATCGTGGTGCTGTGTAGTGTACGTACATATTATTGTTGTGACTGTGTATTGTGTGTACTGTACGTGTTGTGTGCATGCCCCTCAACAAAGACATATGGGCTAAGTTGAGGAACAAGCTGCTCCACCGCCGTCTGGGTCGGGGACAGCTGGACAAGGCGAAAGAGCTCCTCCCTGAAAAGGTAGCTCTAGTAGCCTGCAAAGATGATGGCAAGGAGGAAGAGCTCTCGGCTGAAGAGGCTCGACTTCCTGTCCGCCCTCCCTGCTCTTGCGATGGCAAAGCAGTGGACATGGAGGGAGGCAAGAGGCGTGTGCATTTTGTGGATGCTACACCGCCAAAGGCCATCCCTGCCACCCACCGCCCATCCATTCAGCAGCAGCTGAAGGAACTGGAGTGGAGGGTGAGCTTTCACAAGCTGCTTTCCTACTTGGACAAAGTGCCCAAGAAGGAGAGCAAAGGTCCGAAGAGGGTGCCCAGGGCCGAAGTTTCCCTGGGTTCCCCCACCTTCGACCGCTTGTACAAACGCGCAGGCAAGAAGGAGGAGAGGAAGAGGCGAAGACGCCAATCCACCTCCTCTTGCCAGAAGCCGCGGTTTCCACACTTCAATGAAGTGGGAGACTGGACTGTCTCTTCTTCAAGCGATTCAGATGCTGCTGACGCTGAGGCCCCAGAGCGCGGGAATATCATACCGTGCGTTGCCCAACCGGAGCAGGTCGTTTCAGTTTGTGGAACGAGTACACAGTCCGCCCAGTCTTTGGGAAAGAAGTTGGCTGGTATCGATGATGATGATGATACCCCAGCTGACTACAAACCCGTTGACTGGTATCAGGTACCACCCTGGGCTAACCAAAAGGACAGGATTGGCCCTCGGCTCACACCTCCAAATGGTGAGCCGGCCAAAGACTGGTGGGTGGCGCTTTTGCCGCGTCCTTTCCTAAGCAGTGATAAGGACGCAAAGCAGAAGCATTGGCTCTGGCTTGAAATGCATATGTTGGTCAACCAAGAGCCACAAGACACACAAACCGAGGCAGAACGTGCAAAAACTGCCCGGGCGGCACTCGATAATTACATCGAGGCCAATGGTGATGCGCAGATACAACTGAACACAAGGTTGCCTTTTGTGTCTGCCGTCCGTACCATGTTCTTGAAAAGAGGTGCGGCCGCTGGCTGGTTGCCAGGCATTACGGAAAAGGTACGCGACCAGTTGATGGACCAGCAAGTCTATTCATCTGAGTTCGCGCAGAACTCCAGCCCCACAGCTTGGCCTGAAGTTCTGATCCACAAGACCCTGCAAGTCATGCTCATGTTTCCACGTCATGCATTGAGCGGATTTGGTCCTGATGAACGTGACCAGATGGGTCAGCGCATCTATGACCTGGGCTTGTGGATGATAAAGCGAGGTATGTGCGTCTGTTGTGTACCGTATACGATGCGGAACGACTTTCGCCAATACTTCAATGTCCAGAAACCGGAGGGCGTGCAGACTACCCACCGATATCTGGGCGAAGTTCGGCCGTCGCGTCCTCATTTGAATTTGAGTCACACGACCCGGCCGGATTTCAAGGACACTTTCTCTAGGCGACATTACAGGCCTAGAGTAGAGGATCCTTTTTTGCCCTGCAACGATGAGGAGTTGGGAATCTTGACAGAGATCCTGGCCAGGTATGATACTTGTGAGAAGATCCGCCTGACCCCAGCTCGCTCATTGTTTGTGAGGGAGTCAGTGGAGTCACACCAAGGAAAGCCAAGGGTGATGCCACTGTACTACACCCATGCCGGCCCTCATTTGTTATTGCATACGTCTCGTAAGAAACGGGAATGCAAGAAGGATGAGGAGAAGCAAAAGCTTTTATGTGAAGCTAAGCCTGTGTGGTCAGACCGGGGTTGGAATACCACTGCGTATTTTCTGTGTGAAGACATGGACCCGGTAGCTGCGCCATCACAGTGGCATGGGGATCCCTGTCAATCCACTCGTCATGCGTTAGTGGATACAGGTACATCCTGGGGACCACGCACTCGATCTTGGATGGAAGAATGTCGCTGGATTGAGGGCGTGCTCGCCGACCATCGCAACACAAAGGACTCTGCTCTGTCTGCAGCTGTGGCGACTGACGATGAGACCTTTGTGAAGCAGTATAACGACATCAGACGGCCATTTGATCAACCGTCTGTCAGGGACGGATTCTGGCAGGAGAATGGCAAGTATTTCCGGCCGCATCCGTACCTGCACACTCGTTATACCCGGCCTGTAACTACCAATGCCTCACCTGCGGCAATGGAAGGAGCGTCCATTGTGGTCAAGCCAGAAATGGGAGAGCTTGGACCGCATGGACATTTCCTAAATACAGTCCGGCGCATTGCTCACACTGGGTTCTGGGGTCGAACCGACAACTGGGGAGAGGTCGACCACCGGAACTCACGGATTGTTCCTGTCATGTATCAGGATTTCTCCAGGTGTGAGACAGGAGGGAAGGGGCTCAAGGATGCTTTCGTGGCCTACAAGGTAGTTATGAATCACTGCCTGGGCAAGTCGGAAGCCTTGTACCCCAAGGATGTGGAAAAGGGATCCGCAGAAGCTGAGGAATGGTGGGTGAAGAAGGTTGATCTGGCTAACTTGTATCAGCAAGATCAAGCTGCCAAATTCACTCAGTTTGTGTACATGTGCCAAGATTATGGCATGGATCCCCATGGCATCCGCAGATGGCCGGCCATGCCCTGTGAGCCTGTGCTAGCCTACTGTTGGGCCAGAATTCCCCCCTTCCTTCGCACTTTGGCAGTGAGAGGGATGGTGGTGGATGACCTCGCTGATTGGACTTGTATGTTGGAATCTGGAAGCCAATATCCTGTCCAGTTGGTGACCAGGAGAGCATTGGCTACTGTGCCAATGACTACTGCCTTCCCCTGGGATAGAAGTACTCAGTTCAAACATTCCCGGGAAGGACAGATGGAGCTCGGCAAGTTCATGGATGTTATCCTGAAAGAAAGGAACGCGCTGAGTGAGGAAGTCGTTGCCATAGTGAGAGGCAAGGACTTCCAGCTCCAACATGACGCAGAGGGGTTTGTTGATCAGAGAGATACATTCCTCAGTGCGGACACACTCGCTGTGGTGGCAGAGGCAAGATTGGATCTGCTGGCACACGAGTTATCCAAGACGCTGCCTAATGAAGGACGATGGCAGCGTCGTGCCCGGTTGCGCCTGCTGGAAGAAAGCAGAGTCTATGTGTTAGGAGGCGCCGCTGGGACGTCCCAGTCTGCGAGTGCAACTGCAAGCACCTCAACGACAGGGACTACCCCATCTCCTGCCACAGGACAGTCAGGGCAGAAGAGAAAAGCATCTGCTATGACTGGTTCTGCTGGTGGGACTGGAGGATTGCCAAAGGGGGCCATTGCAGTTTCCCCTGCGGCATCCCAAGAGGACATCCCTACAGCGTCGACTTCCGCATCTGGCGGACCGCCGTTAGTAGGAGGTGGTGTGCAGTGGAGTATCCAAGGCCCTAAGAAAAAGAAAAAGAAGGGCAAGGGAGGACAACCACAGCCACCAGTGCCCACACCGCAACCAGCTGCCCCATCAGGGCCATTGCGGCAGGACACCATCAATCCTCCCTCTACCTCCCAGGGAACAGCTCAGCAGCAGCAACAAGGAGCTGGACCCTCCAGTGGAGGAGGAGGAGCGAAGAAGAAACAGAAAGGTGGTGGTCAGAATTTGGGAAGAGCATATATTCCCGCCCAACGCCTTCTGTTCCAACCTGGAACGGGCCCAGATTGGGCAGCTCTCCAGGATCAGCGACTAATGAGGGAGGAAGCCCGAATTAGAGCTGCCAGAAGTTATGTGGCACAGTCCCAGGGATTGGAGCCATTGCCACCTCCAGAGCCCATTCATGGATTGCAGTTTCCAGGGTTGGGATCTGGAAGTCAGCTGACTGGAATGGGACCAGAAGAAACTGGACCCAATCCAGCCCTCAGAGGACATTGGATGGGTGGACAACCTGGAAAGACAGGACTCCCTCATCCAGCGTCTGCTCCCTCCATTGCTGGAAGCTCAGAGCCAACTTCTACAATGGACCAACAGGCCATAGCTAGCATAGCACAACAGGTCGCTACAGCTACTGCAATGGCTCTGCTGGGAAAAGGAGGAGCCACTGGAGGAGGTGGGGCACCATCGATGGAAGGAGGGTTGCCTTCTTTATGTACTTCGATGGCCACTCAACTCCAGATTACGCCTACTACAACTTTGGCGACGATTCCACCGGCGACGTCACCATTGTTGCACATGGCTGGCCTTGCGGACACAATGACATCCAGGGCGTCACCAGATGCTGTGATGTCACCTGCCCAAGGCTCAGGAGCAAGTACTGGAGGAGTTCCACAGCAAGAGACTCCAACAGTAACTATGCTGAGGGCCCTGGAGAATCCAGCGGAACCTTATTGTAAGTACAGGTTTGCTGCTGCTTATCGACGGGGACCTCATCATGAGGAACTGCACAGAGCGGTGCTGGACCACACTGACAAGTTCCAATCCGAATTGGAGAGGAACAGGTACCAGTTTCCCGCTCATGCAGGGAGAAGGCGGCCAGACGGCTATGCACGCAAATGTATGTTCGTGCCTAACCAATCTCGGCCGCCGGAAGTCTTAGTCTTCAAAGTCTTTGACGAAGCAGAAAGGCGGCGTCAAGGCTACCCGGACGCGGTTCTTCTTGCCACATTTATCATAGATAATGTGGAGGATGTGGGAAGACGCGAATCGGAGGAAGAATTAGACATTGCGGAGACCGTTTATGGAGATCGCCACGATAACCTGGCGCGACAACTCCAAAGCGGGAAATCTCCGCAAGTGTCCGCGTCAAAGTCCTCCGGAACTGGAGGAGGACAAAAGGCGCAAGTGAGCACTGGTTCGAGTACCTCTTTGTCAGCTGGTGCTCCCACCTTTGTTCCACGAGGGCGAGGAATGCCCATGTATGGAGCGCGCCTACCTGCAGTGAAAATTGGTACTCCTGAGATGTATCAATCTCACTACGGGAGGGGAGGTGGACCGCGACAACAGATGCCGCCTCCGCCACCTCCAGCTCAACATCCGGGTTATGGCCAGTCAGCGGGTTATTATTACGACCCCAATGCCCAAGCTTCGGCATGGTTGGACCAGAGCGCCGGACAATTCCCTGCTCAGTCGCTAACACCTGAACAACAAGCGGCTGCACAATGGGACCAGGATCAGTTGGTGCTGCAACAGTCGCAACAACTTGTGCGCACGCAGCAACAACATCAGGAGCAGATGGGGTCAAGCACACCTCCTGCACCTGTTCCAAGGACTCCACCGCCGCCGCCAGGCATGTAGAGTCCGGCCCTCATAATTAGGTAATTAAGACTCAATTAGTGGGTTGTAAAAAGCGAGGGAGTACGTATGTAATGGTGGTACCTATTCCCTCTGGTGGCCTGTAATGTACGGTAAGTATGTACTGTAAATCAGAGTACGTACCTTCTGTGCATTCCTCGCCTCTCCGCCGGGACGTAACTGAAGTCCCTCCGGGGTGGTTCTTTTCCTGAGTTAAGGTTTCTGCCATCCCGGTTGTGCCTGCCTTCTTGTAGCTTCCTTCGGGACCAATGAAGTGCAGGCGCATTTTTGTTTTCCATTTTTTATTTATTTTTATTTACGATGTAACCAGTGTAGCGTAGGGCGCCTCGCTCACTAAGTATAGGATGTGCCTTCCATGTAGTACATGTACAAATTGTATTATATCAACAGAGTATATTAGATTTCTATTTTTTTATTGGCACGGCCGTTGAGCAGTATGTATAGTGGATACTGATGTCACCTACATCTGCTCACACCAAAACCGGTAATACTTACTATGTGCCAAAGCCAGCTGCCCCTATACAGCAGTCTGTGCCATATTTATTTATTTATTTATACTGTGATATTTATGCTCACCGGTTGTGCACCTTACTGTTTTATCAATAGTTGTTTTATCATTCACTGTTGTTTTATCACCGCTTCGGAAGGCCACCTACGCGAGAAGAGAAGACGTCCAAGCTGCGCTGATTCATCAACTATTTATTGTGGGTCGCAGTTACGCTGGCCGCAGATGGCGCTGGTCGCCATTCCACGCTGACAGAAGAACGCGCGCTTCGCGCCACTGGGGAAGCCAGGAGCTCCGCCTGTGCCCTGTCACTGGAAGACCGGAGTCGCCCATCGTCGGCTAGCCTGCAATAGCAACAACCTGCAATAGCTTATCCAGTACGTTATGATCCCCCCTTTATGCCAAGACCAGGTGCCCCCATCATCCAAGATTCTACCAAACGCCGGCGATGGGAATCAAGACCGTCTGAGGGTGGCGAAGGTGGCAGCTATTCTACCTTTACCTTTTCTCTATCTGGTGGGCCCCCTCAGACTCGGCTCCGGTACCTACTGTACCATGACTGCTTCACCATCTGCTGCACCCAGTGACAGGGGTCGGAACTGTTGGACACCATCTGTACGAACTTTTCCCACAGGCGTGTGACGGGGAATCCAGTAGCACGTGTAATCCTGCAACAATATCATCACCTGGCAAACTGCAACAACAATCAACAATAGCATCTGATGTATTGGGCTAACAATAGAACTTCCATATTTATTATGAAGATGAACTCACTTCAATCTCCGCCCGAAACCCGTCCGAGTTCCTGGCTACGGTAGCCTCACCCCCAGTTTGGAGAGTTGGCGCGAAGCTGGAAGAAGGCCAAGAAGAAGGGCCGTGGGAAGGAGGCGGCGTCGTGAAACGAGCAAGGAGTTGATTGGAAGGGACGCCGCCGCGTGGCCAATGAACTGTGATCTGTACAAAAGAATAAAATATATGTTTATTATTAGTACGTACGTGCGTATGTATAGTACATATGTATTTCATCATTGCGAGCGAGGCGCAGGCTCTGTGTACGACGCGGCGAGCGTCAGTTCCACCAAGTAAAGAGCTTTGTGAGCAGTGGTGTGGAGTTGCGTGTAATAATACGAGCACGGTATCGTCAAGATATTATTCCTTCCTGTGTATTATTTTACCATCGTATGTGCATCGAGAGCCTAGGCGGTCTCGTACAGCTCGGCTTATTCCATCAGCCTTAACAGACCTCACGTATCATCAATTCTGGTAAGCGTGTGTGTTTTATACAGTGTGGGTAAGTGCCTACTTACCGCACGGGAGCTGGTCCTGCTGGTTTCCGGTGTGCACGGGAGAGGCCGTAGGGCCCAATCTGCTGCAGCGTTGCGAGCCGGTTTCGGAAGCACGTTGTATTCGTGTGTACATACATACAGGCGCAGGTCCAAGTATACTCGTGGTGATTACGATTTTCGTGATTCCTGTAAAAGGGTTCGGCTTGTTAGCCTGGATTATCAAAGTAAAAGCGAAGCGAAGCGAAGCGAACTGTCCCAAATGATTTACCATCAACTGCTACAGTACCTCCACTAGTATAATATAGGTTCGACCTGAACTCGAACTCGAACTCGAAAAAACCTTAATTTTTTAGTGAACCTGAACTCGAACTTGAACTCAAATGGGAAATTTTTGAGAACCTGAACTTGAACTCGAACTCAAATTCATCAAAAAAATTAATTAAGGTTCTCAGAATTAAGGTTCAAATAAGGTTCATTAAGGTTCAATTAAGGTTCATTAAAGTTCAATAAGGTTTTATTGTGGTCCATTCAAGTTTTTTGTGTGCCTATGGAGATATTGTAAGAAAAATTACCACCCTTCAGCTATACCTTGAAGCAAGAAAGGTCGAATTTGCACCTTGGGCATATAAACTTATTGGAAAAATGCAAAAGTGATGAACAAAGTGCTGGCCAAGAAGCATTGTTTCCAATTTCCACATATAAATTTTGTATGAAAAATTGAACCTGAACTCGAACTCGAAAAAACCCTAATTTTTTGGTGAACTTGAACTCGAACTCGAACTCAAATTGAAATGCTGAACCTGAACTCGAACTTGAACTCGAATTGTCTAAAATTTTGAACCTATATTATACTAACCTCCACCTCCTTCCTCCTTCTTGTCCGGCCCCGGATCCTGTGGCGCGTCCGGGTCCACGTCCGTGCCCTCGTTCAAATCCGGCCCCGGGTCCTTCTTGTTGCTCTGATCCGGTCCGGTGTCCTCGCCGCCGTGTTTCAGATCCGGGCCCGGATCCATCGGACCCTCCGGATCGAATTTCCCGACATTCAGGTCCGGACCCGGATCCTCCTGATTCGTCTGGTCTGCCTCCAACTCGTCGCTTTTTGGCTTCGCTTTCTTCGTTTTGGTCTTCGTGTACACGGTGGTTTTCTTGCTGTTCCTTTTCTTCAAATCATTCCCTGGGTCCGTCGGCCCGTCTGGATCAAACTCGCCCTGATTCCTGTCCGGGCCCGTATCTTTCAAGTTCGTCGGGTCCGGACCGAGATCCGGCGCTCCGTGCAGAAGATCTGGACCGGGATCCGGAGCTCCAGCGGGATCGAATTCTCCCTGATTCGTATCGGGTCCGGGATCTTCCTGATTTTTGTCATCCGCTTCGTTGCGCTGCTGCTTTTTCGCTTCTGTTGGCAATAAAAGTAAGGCGATGAAGCACAGGAACAGTGTCGGCGCTTTCAGGGAAAAGATCGTCACGTGTTTTGTTTTTCTATCCCAAGGGAAAGCCTGTGAATGATTCATTGCTGACTTGATCGTATGAGCGCAGCACTGTACACTTGTCAAGAGATGGAGTACCGTATTTTTGGGTGTATAGCCCCGGGGCTATACAAAAATCGAGAGGTCTGATGGGGGGTTATACAGTGGGGGGATATACACTGGGGGGGGATATACATGGGACAAAATTTATGTTTTTGAGAGGTGTGTAGAGGCATGTTTTTGAGGCCAAAAATATGTGTTTCAGGGCATAATCGCGGTCAAAACAGGGTTATTCTAGTGCAAAACATGCACAGCTAAGCTTATAGGCATAGTAGGTAGCTTGGTGTAGGAGTAGCTAATAGCTAGCTTATGACCAGCTTACATAGGTAGGCTAGGTACCTTCCAGTACATGGGGGGTTATACACCAGGGGGGATATACACTGGGCAAAATTTATGTTTTGCCAATGTGGGTTATACACTGGGGGGGGGGGGGGGGGGGGGGATATACAATGGGGGGATATACACCCAAAAATACGGTAATGTAAAGAAGTCTTTGGTGTAATAAACAGTCTGTACGTACTGTACTACTTATGGATACGTACACGTATTGTATGTAACATTGTACAGTACGTATGTACGTACGCACAGTGCAGTGCTGCGTATTCAATTCGGTTTGCGGTACAACAACACGACCTGGAAGTGGTGTCCTTCGCCGTATTATTGGTTTGAAGTCAAATTGTGAGTTTTTTGCGCATGACGTGAGAAACCTGATTTTTACAGTGTCTTTCGGTGCTTCAATAACGTCGTATGTGAAATGACAAGGAAACAAAAATAGTATGAGCTGTTCAGCAGTTGTTTATACGTAAACTAAGCTCTGAAGTACTTAGTGAACAGAAAACTTTGAGCCTAATGGCTATAACCACAGCACAAATTATATCACCAAAATCAGAAACAGGGCTAAACGGCTCAAACAAGACTTTCGCCGCCAGAGCGACCATTCACAATACATATTCAATATGCACTTCTTTTTGTAAGTACCTACTGTAATGTTTCGTGTATAGCCCCCTGGGGCTATATGATCGGTAAGCCCCGATTAGGGGGGGCTATATTCGAGGCGGGGCTATACAAAAGGGGGGGTTATATAAGAGGGCATTTTGCATTAGTGACCAAAGTAAGGTTATTTGACCCCCTGAACTCGTTTTTATGGCTTATTTTGCCTTTACACAAGCTAAAGTGGTCTAAAACAGGCTCCTCTTGCGCAAAAATTATCATTTTTGACATGGACTGACCATTTCTGCTGAGGTGGTCAAGAGGGCTGAAAATCAAAATGTATCCCAAACTGTCCCAAATGATGCGCAATCAACTCCTATGGCTAGAAACACGTCGAAAACGCTGTTTTTAGCTGTAAAAACCTTCGTTTTCGTCGTTTTTCGCGGTCTTTGATATGGGGCTATATACGAGTACAAATGACGATAGTCACCGATTAGGGGGGGCTATATACGAGGGGGGGCTATATTCGAGGGGGGGCAATACACGAAACATTACAGTAGCTTCTATGTATGTACATACACATAGACAGCAATTTTTCAATGTATATATCGAATATCGATTATCGAGTGAGCCTATTTGTTTTTTCTTATTTTCTTCCGCTTTCTCCCGCGATGCTTCCGTCGTTGTTTCGTCCTCCTCAGTTTCGTGTGCAGGACCTAAAATTACAACAATATTGCTCGTACGACCAAGGACTTGGTATGGGTATGACCCACTTGGATTGGAATATTCTTCGCTACATGCAGTGCTATAGCAGAAACACGTCGAAAACGCTGCTTTCACCTGTAAAAACCTTCATTTTCTTCGTTTTTCGCGGTCTCGGATATGGGGCTATATACGAGTACAAATGACGATAATAGGCACCGATTAGGGGGGCCTATATACGAGGGGGGGGGGGGGGGCTATATTCGAGGGGGGCAACAGATACATGAAACATTACAGTATTAGATAACAGATCGTGACAGATACACAGGATCTTGGTCTTGAATTTTTTTGCTTCAGAATACAGCGCTGCATTATGCAGTAGCTGCTGACTTGGCCAGTCCTGCCAATCTGCTTTTATCAGCTGATTGCAAATACACTGAAAACAATGATGGTATGACACCCATGGATATCTGCATTGAACACCACCGAGTGTCAGCAGCCATGGAAATGGTGAAACATTCCAGGTACAAAACTTCAAATAGTAAAAGTACGTTCTGTTCTGACATGTGAGAACGATTTGATTTGATCACTCATACTTGGTTTACATCAGATGGCTCGAAATACTGGAAACACCATCACCAATCTATGGAACAGTGGCGTTGGGTCTAATTCAACACTTGCCAGATGTGGCCAAAATTGTCTTGGACAGGTGCAAGACATGTTCGAAGTTGGATCCTGAAGACCCTGACTACTGGGTATAGCCCATAATATGTTAGCCTACAACTTGTGTATGAAAATATTACTGGTTGAAAGGTTTAATTTGCTTTATATTGCAGGAAAAATATTCCTTTCAACAAATGCAGGCTGATCATGCGGATGTGAAGGAAGCAAGAAAGAGTGGAGAAAAGGCCTCACTGGCCCCACTTTTGGCACTCAACGTAAGAAAAGAATTTAGAATACGTACAGGTACGTGCTGTATGTACGTAGCAACAGGTGCATTGGCATTGTATATGACGTGTGTCTACATACGCGTAAAGTCTTTGGAGCCATCGATACCGTACTAAATTTAGACAATGGTTAAATATGGCAGAGTTCAGCTCTTATCACATCCAGTGTGTCTCACCTACCTACGCATGAAGTGGTATGGTAATCATACTAATCAATGTTTTTGACTGTAACATTGCATGCAGATTACGGTATTTTTGCGGTTTGTCCACTTTTACCAGATGTGACATCAGTTTTAATAGGCAAGCCTATGGGAAATGGCTGTATGGGATTGATCTTATGGTTTACATCCTGTATATTGTCTGCCTGACATTTGGCATGATATCGCTTGGTCCTGAGCCTGTAGCAGCCAAGGCACTGGTCAATGGCACATTGAGGGTGTTTGTGGACAGTGATACCGACTATTACACGGGCACCACACCTACAACCCTTCTTAGTGCTGCAGAATACAATGCCAGAATGGAAGCCAATCATGCACATAACATTGTGGTACGACCATCTTATATCAGTAGTGCGCTACACACGTGATGAGTAAACTCACGGTGAGTGTGAACTCCGAGTTTAGTTTTACGTTTTGAGCTTTCTCTTCTCACTACTTGCTCCCACATAGTGATGTTCCAATGGCTCTTACGAAAAGTACAAAGTAAAGTAAAGTACTTGGAACATCACTACTAATTTTTCTCACGTGTGTACACACATGGTGAAGTTTCTAACGCTCGGTCGTGGTTGCACCGCCCTCCCTATGCTTCAATATTGCCCGGGAGTTTCCTCGCTACGTGTGTAGCGCCCTAGTCAATATTTTTTTTTCCAGAAGCACACATTATGGTTCGTTTCGTGAAGATGTGCGAGTTCTAAATGAATTAAAATTTTTAGTTAACTAGAGCTTGGCATACATAGACTACTACAGTATATTGCAAATTTACTTTTTGCAGATGGACCCTTTTACCAAAATAGCAATGGTGATCGTGCTGCTCTTTTTGCTTTTCGATTTCATGAAAAAAGTGATTCAGATCTTTCACCATGTAAGCCACTTTTTCTAAGATTATCAGTTCTGCAGAAAAAATCAAATCGATCGATGTAAATCCATGTGCCATTTTTCAGGGAACTCTCTACTTGCGCGATGTGAAACTGTATGCCATGATAACCATGTACATCGCAGCACTAGGATTTGTAATTCCACCTCTGTTCGCTTCAACGCGCTATCATTTTGTCATGCAGTGCGGCAGCGTTGCCATCTTTCTGGCTTGGTTCAACTTGTTGCTGCATTTTCAAGGGTAAAATGGGGTATGAAGAACTGGCTGAATGTACCTATTCTGACCAATGGGCAAGGTAAAGGGTTATTTTTTCAGAACGGACTCCATGGGCATTTATGTTGTGATGTTCATACACATCCTGCAAACTGTGATCAGAGTACTGCTAGTCTTCTCTGTGCTTTTCGTCGCATTTGGATTGACATTCTACATTCTGTTGAACAATGTAAGCCATTATAACCCTATACGTTTCCTTCCACATTGGAAAAAATACAAGAATTAAATGTAGTGTGCTATTTCAGGGATCCACTGGCAAACACCCCTTGGTAAGACACTCTTCCAGAATTTTTAAATCAGATTAAAATCAGACTTTATTATTTTATTTAGATTAAAATCAGATTTTATTTTGAATTTCGCACTATTTTATTCACTGTAATTTCCGTTTGTGAACCAAATTGTCCCAGGTCAAAGAAGACCCAAGCCGTCTCCAAGGTTTCAACAGTCCCACGACTGCTGTCATAAATGCAGCTGTTATGATGATGGGTGACTGGAACTTTGAGTATAACTTCGTCAGAAGTCACGCTATCTATGAGTCCCTGAAATACCCGAACCTCAGCTACATTTTTCTGGTTCTGTTCGTTGTGTTGATGCCGGTTCTCTTCGTCAACTTATTGGTAATGTGACGAATATTCATAAAAATTGTAGGTTATTCGCCTTGCTCCGTAAGAGCAGAGTTGTCGTTTGACCTCCCCGCCGAATTGAGCTGTAGTTTTCACACACACGCAAAGCACGCATTGCAAAATGAATATTCTATGTACTGTACTCTAATATTGTAGATCGGTTTGGCAGTGGGCGACATCGAAATGGTCCAGAAGGACGCGCAACTCAAACGGTTGGCCATGCAAGTCGAATACCATACGAGTCTGGAGGAAAAATTGCCCTGCTGGTTTCTGCGAAAAGTTGACAAAGAGGAAGTGACTGAATATCCCAACCGAAAGTCTACCGCTAATTTTCTTGATGCGGTAAGCAAAGGATCATAGTCAGCTTCAGGTTTAGCGATGGATTTGGACTTAGGCGTACGCCAAACTTATGGGCTTTCGCTTTAGCCGAGCGGAAAGGGCTTTCGGGTTAGACATGACAACCGGACTTGGCCTTAGGCTTGAGCTTAGGCTAGCGGAACGACTTTGGTATGGTATAAAGGAGAGTTACAGATTTGTACAATAACATGTGAAGCGCCACACCAAAGGAACCAATTACGTATTTTTCTGTAGGGCATCTCTCTGATGTCATCGCTAATCGCTTTGCTCTTGGGTGACCGTCGCAACAGAACCGTGACCATGTCTCAAGCAGAAATTGAACAGCGCAAGCTACAGAAAGAGGCGATGAGGAAAACAGAAAACATGAACAAACGGTAAACAAACAAAACGAGCCAGTTTTCTGTTTAGCTTCTAGTATTTTGTTTTATGACTCTACAAGATGTTGTGCGTTGTATGTATGTACACGCCTCACTGCTACGTACGTACGTACATACGTACGTACACATTTACGTACATGTTCTTACTTTTCTGACTGCATAGAATGAAGTCGCTAGAACAGCGACTGGAAAAGCAATACGAATTGATGCGCCTCATGATTCAAAAATTGGAAATTGTCTCCCATGTGGACACCTTTGATGAGGGTGATTGCGTTGATGCTAGCGGAAATCTTCAGCAAAAAGTTCTCTGATTTTAGTATCTACTTTCTACTGCTTGGCGTTTTGAAGCTATTATATTGCTTTCGTATTCTTGGACATGTGTGTATAGCACACGTTTATTGGACATGTGTTCATGTGTGTGTGTATTAAGCACACGGCAAAATAAAACGTGATCGTTCAATAGATGGACTAATCTCTTGGGTGACCAGTGACCACTGACCACACGGTAATGACCACCATTTAGCACACAACCATGGGGCATGGATGCCTTTTGTGAGATTTTTAATGGATTGAAAACGGATTAGCTTTCGGTGCTTTTCGAGTGGCGTTTTTAGCGCCCGGCGCATGCTTTATCGTCGTCGGCTTCTCTTCCTATTACTACTTAAAACTCAAATTCATCATCACCGGCCGTCCTTCGATGGCTGAGCAAATATTTATCAATTCCGGTGTTTTTGTTGGTCGTCTCGATAAAGTTGATATGCCTTTGCGTCAACAATATTTGACCAAGCTCGGGTCGTGCGCCGTCGCCGTCTTTATTGGTTTAGTCGGTTGGTACTACATCTAAATAATGGCCATGTCTTACACTGGTTGATCAACAGTACGTACATCGGTGTACAGTATGGGGATATATTATGTAGTTCTAAAGAATATAGTACCTGTAGGCCTACAAACGAGTAGGCTATGCAGTAATCAAAATAATTGCTTGAAAAGGTGTTATTTTTTGGTCCTT
>JASAMW010006868.1:0-22975 GCA_030247985.1 Epsilonema sp. ZAB3_2
AACTGTAAGTGTATACGTACCGTATCGTATCGTATGTGCATGTTGAATTACTTATAATTAATAATTATTGCGGCGGTTCCGGGGTACCCTACATATGTACTAGCAGTAATTGGTTATGAGCCCTTGGGTGTCTAGAGCCAGAAAAGGCGCTGCAAGAGCATTAAAATTTCGATATTTTTGAGCAAAAAATGGTTGATATCGAGGTCGATATCGATATTTTACTTTTGCCCAACTTCGATACGATATCGATATTACTGTTTAAAAAAGTCGATATCGATATCGATATTGTAAATTTTAGAAATTCGATAAGATATCGATACCAGAAAATTTTTCGTTATATCGATATATCGCGCCATCTCTTGTATCAATATCGAGTAAGGTAATCCATCAATAAATGTATGCCAATTAATATTGTTAAAATTTTTTAGACACAGGATCCGACGCGTCGTTTTCAACTTCAAAAAAGCGACGACGCAATTGCGAGTGTCACATGCAACAGCCACTGCTGCAAAGGTGCGATAAAAACACGCAATTGGAATGACGCCCCTGTGACGCAATTGAAGATTGGAGGAACAGCGATGGAGTGCTGGTGCGACACAAATGGGTGTAACGGAGAGAGCTTCGGAAAGAAAGAAGAACAATTGTCGACACTACCGCCAGCAAAACCAACACCAACAGCAAATGTTCACGACACTACTACTCAGGGGTATAGTTAGGAAGAATTTGGGGCACAAGCTCCCTTTATTCTCCTGATGTACAGTACAGTATGTACATACGTAGTGGCGCATAGACAGCGCCCGTTTACTGTCAATGTCTCTTCACGTGTGATGTACGTACGACTTTTCTCAGGGTTTGAGAGTTGAGCATGAAAACAATTCCGAAGTCCGGGGAAGTTCGGGGAGGTAAGTAAACCACGGACGCCCAAAACCGAAAGTACGGAAAAATTATCGAAGTACTCGTTTTTCGTCAAGTTGTCCATGCCTTCCGGAAATAAATTTTCAACTGCAGCGGGAACGAAGAAAAAACAAAGATCCCACGAAACGAATGCGACAGACATAAGAGAGGAAACGGAGGAAAATGTGTCGCATTCGTTTCGTGGGATCTTTGTTTTTCTTCGTTCTGTCACGCAAAAACGTGACATGCGCTCCAGTACAGTAAACCTCTTGCATGCATACGTACATACGTACGTACACTTTTGTGCGCCGTTACCAGTTTATTCTAATTCGTATCGTACATACGGCGCATTGTCAGCGGTCAACCTTGTCTGTTGTCTCTTGTGACCTGTTTCTATTCAGTAGTCGAGCACCTGTGCCTTTGTAGTGCACCGTTGTGTTTTGTGTCGCTCACGCTTTGCCTTGCGTTCGTGCCTGTGCACTGCTTCTGTATTGTGTTCTTGTGATCGGAGCTTGTGGTAGTTGCGCTTCGAAGTAAACTGCGGGGTGGTTTTTGGGCCTGCGGGCTTTTCCACCTCGCTTCCTGTGGGAATTACTGTGTTCTCCGCATCCTAGCCTACACCTGCATCTACGTACATCACCTAACAGCCGTATCAGCTACCATCTACCGCAAAACTTCGTCACACGTTCCCGCTGCAGTTGGAAATTTATTTTCAGAAGGCATGGACAACTTGACGAAAAACGAGTACTTCGATAATTTTTCCGTACTTTCGGTTTTGGGCGTCCGTGGTTTACTTACCTCCCCGAAGTTCGGAGCGAGGAAGGGGGGACAAATAAATTTCAGTAAATAAATTTATTTTTAGTAAATTTCAGTTTTTCTGCTTCTGTCCCTTTGAGCGGCGGTGTTCTATTTTTCAAAAATAATGTAAAACTTTTACGCCAAAAGTTGAACCTTGCGGGCTACATAGGACCTCTCAATTTTTGCATAGCCCATGCAACATGTAAATACGGTAATTCTTGGCTATCTTTACCCCTGCTAGTGGTACTGAGACTCCACATCCCACCTCTGCGACTGCAACCAAGACCCCAGGTCCCCATCCCACAGCTGCGACTACAACCAAGGCCCCATATCCCCATTCCACCTCTGCGACTGCAACCAAGACCCCAGGTCCCCATCCCACAGCTGCGACTGCAACCAAGACCCCAGGTCCCCATCCCACAGCTGCGACTGCAACCAAGACCCCAGGTCCCCATCCCACAGCTGCGACTGCAACCAAGACCCCAGGTCCCCATCCCACAGCTGCGACTATAACCAAGGCCCCAGACGCCATAAACGGTTCTACGGCTACAACCGATGTCCCAGACGCCCAAAAAGGGTCTACAATTACAACCGAGGCCCCAGGGTCTTCCACAGGTCTAATCATCGGGCTAGTGGTGGGAGCGGTACTTCTCCTCTTGCTCATCATAGCCATTCTCGTCATCTGCTGCGTCATTTGCAAGCGAAGGGAACGCGCCAGGAATGAATCTGAAGGGTGGAAGCAGGAGCCTCAGGCGGACCACGGACAACAAGGTGGAGCTAGCGGACGAACGGCTGGAAAAACTGATGAGACCACGACAGGAGATGTCAGCCAGGAAGAGGACATGCAAGTGCCAGACGCGAGCGACAAGGGAAAGGGAGGCGAAGCTAGTGGGACGGCGACACAAGCGAGCGGGACTGGAATGGACACGGAGTACTTCGAGGACTTCTCAAAGGATCAAGGTGGCAGCAAGCAGACTGGCAGCAAGGGGCACTCTTCTCTGTGAAAACGACTGCCTTGCACTCTCTCCTATGCTAATGTGAATGTACTGTAGTCATAATGCTTATGTAGATACAGATAGGTAGTGTATGTAGTATGGTAGCTACTTAGGTACATTAGTACGTACGTACATACATATGTACATACGTGTACATACACATTCTCTCTGAATTTCTCTTGCTCTGTGTCTCACTCACTGCTCACTGCTCTGACTGCTGGTATCACTATACTGTTTGTACATACAGTACAAGATAAAAAACCAACTTATACACTATGTACTATGCAGTTTTTATGCTGAATCGATTCTATTCCCATGTCTCCTTGCGATTTTTGGCCTCTGAACTCGACCTGAACAAAGCTGAAACTTCAACAGCTTGTAGCAGCGCAACAAGCGATTTTCGAACATGCAATCTATACGGTACATATGAAAGCTGAGCTTGCTCTATCACCCAGCATAGCAGCTCCGCCTGTTGGATTTTGCCGCGTGGATCCCCTTTAAGGTCAAACCTTGGTCAACTTTGAGGCCTTATTACCTCAGGACTGGGTGCGAATTTTCGACTGGTATGTTTAGTTTTTGTAAACCAGGTGGGCTGCCAACTCACATCATCAGCAGAAAAACTGAAATTTACCACCTGTCAACGCAATTCTCAACTCATCCAACCAGACATCACGTTTTAAGAATTGGTCGCTAGGGGCGCAACAAATTTATGTACCGTATTTACCGGTGCATAGCCCCATGGGGGTATGCAAAAATTGAGAGGTCCCATATGGGGGTATGCATAGGGGGGGGGGGGCTTATGCATTGGGGGGGGGGGGGGTTATGCATGGGGCATTTTTATTTTGTTTTCGAGAGGTGCGCAGAGGCATATTTTTTAGGTCAAAAGCACGTGTTTTAGGGCATAAAACACGGTTATTCTAGTACAATACAGTACACCCCCAAGCAGGCTTATTATAGGCATCTTAGCTTGGTGTGGGAGTGGCTATGGGTACTTATGTATATGACCAGCTTACATAGGTAGGTTCAGGTACTGTACAGTACATATGGGGGTATGCATAGGGGGGGGGGGGGGGTTATGCATTGGGCATGTTTTATGTTTTACCAATATGGGGTATGCATTGAGGGGGTTACGCATTGGGGGGGGGGGTTATGCACCGGTAAATACGGTACCTAGAACAGTATGGGGATTTGCTAATGGCGCTCGAGTACATAAGCCTAGTTTTAGCTGGCCAGTGGCCGGCCACTTACTACGTACATTGGGTAGCATACGTAAACGTACCTACGTTTTGCGCCCCAATAATTTCTTGGCTACCTATACCCTGCCACTGAGACTGGCACTGAGACTGGGTCTTCTCCCCATCCCAACTCTGCGACAAAAACAACCAAGGCACCAGACGCCAAAAAAGGGCCTTCTACAGGTCTAATCGTCGGGCTAGTGGTGGTAGCGCTTCTTCTCCTTCTCGGGATTATCATAGCCATTCTCATCTACTTCTGCGTCATTCGCAAGCGAAGGGAACGCGCCAGGAATGAACCTGAACGGTGGCAGCAAGAGCGCCAGATGGACCACGGACAACACGGTAGAGCTCGCGGACGACCGGCTGGAAAGAGAGGCGAGGCCACGACTGGAGATGTCAGCCAGGAAGAGTACATGCACGTCCCAGACTCGAGTGACAGGGAAAGGGAAAGGGAAAGAGAGGCGAAGCGGCTGGGACGGCGACACAAGCGAGCGGAAATGCAATGGACACGGAGTACTACGAGAATTTCTCATTGGAACAAGGCGGCAGCAAGCAGACTGGCAGAAAGGGACACTCTTCTCTCTGAAAATGACAGACTGATGCAATCTCTCCTGCATAAGTATCCTGCTGATGTGAATGTATGCTAGCTAATAGGTACCTAGGTATGTAAGTACCTAGTGTGTGTGGTGTGTAGTACAGCAGCTACGTACAGTTAGTACATGTTCTTTCGAATTCTCTTGCTGTGTCTATCTATCCTGTACCGTACAATCATACAAAGCAGTCTTTTCTCTGTGATAAACAATCATTGATGCTGTCTTTTCTTCGCTACATACGGTACATACGTACATTCCTGTAATGCATAGCACTGTTACGTACTGCGTACGTATGGCAATAGCGTCCGAGGCCCGTAGTAGCGTACGTAAACTAGTTCTAGGTATGTAGGTAAGGCGAGTTTAGTTTACCCAAAAGTCCCCGGACCGGTCCCTGGTAGGGTTGCCTAAGTCCGCAGCTGTGTCCGAGGCGGGTAACGGGTTCGATTCCCGTTCGGTCCTATTTCTCTCCCCCCTTTTCGGGGCCCGGCTATCGCCATACGGAACGCGGCACGTCACAGTACCATACATACCGTACTACATGCACTTGTTATAATATTTGGGTCGGGTCGCGAAGTCGTGGCATTGCGGTACCATAGTGTAAGTTTAGATTGGTGCAGAGGAGGACGTCGACGTCGTTCAGACATCTGGGAGCGGAAAAGGAGCGAGCTAGAAGAAGAAAAGACCTGCTCGCAAACCACCCAAAACTTATGGGTGGCACCAATCGATGGCAATAATGAATGACGTTTGTGAAGCCAATGCAAAGGCTTGATATGAAAAGCTTGGTTGGATGAAGGAGCTCCTTGGTTGGATCACACTGTATAAAGGCTGATCTACGTATAACCAGACACAACAAAAGGGGACCCCTTGCCTTTAATGTACAATGGAAATGGGATTCACATTCATACAGTACCTATGTAGGTATGTAATGCAGATGCACACTGCACAGTAACACTAGACAGACAGTGACACGATCACTGGTTATAAAGCTGAACGAATAAAGTACTTAGCATTTCATTGAAACCAAGAGTGTTTCACTTTCCCAAGCTCTCGTATATCAAGATCGTAATGTAGATGCAGATGGCGATGGCAAGCAGAAGGAACAGGACCAATGTCAAGAGTCGTAAACTTGCAAACTAAAACGCAAAATAAACACCAAACTTTCCAAGGAAGTATTTTTGAAGTCTATTCATGAAGGACACCCGGTAATTTGCATCAAAAAAGCATTGTCGAACGCGAGGTTGCGCAGTCAACGGTTTTCCAATCGGTTTGCCAGCTTGCTTAAACGGACCACCAAGCGTCTCCATTGGCATTTCAGACTGACCAGCTAAAATAATGGAAATGTAGTAGTCAGGCCAGGCACCAGGTACTTGGGCATGTTGGTACGTAGGTACATATACATACGTACGTACCTACAGCGCAGGGCCCCTCTGTTCTACTGTAGTGTGAGGTAAAAAGAAGCTAAGCCTAAACCTAATCCTAAGCCTCTGCATGTTTGAAAATTCGAAATTTAGGCAATGCATTCTATACAGGGTCACTACCTGAATCTTTTCGCATTTTGTACAGGGTCACTACTGGTATTCTATACTGGTATAGTCTGGCCAATAGCAGTTGGCACCTGGACTCAAGGCGAGTTGCGTAGTTTGCATGTACTTCTGCTAAATAGGAGTACACGAAGCGTGGACAGAAATCCGCATTTGTAAATCTATTTTACGCAACACGCCTTGAGTCCAGGTGCCAACTGCTATTGGCCAGACTATCCACCATATGCAGTAAGGGAATTGGGTTGGTCGATGCTGACCCCGCGGCATTTAGTGAAAGTTTGGGTCGGCGTCTGCGCGGTCGTTGGCTTTGTTCAATCATCTGGGAGCTGAAAAAAAGGAGGAATTGACAACAAAATGACGTCGACGACCGCGCAGACACCGATCCAAACTTTCACTAAATGCCGCGGGGTCAGCATCGACCAACCCAATTCCTTTACTGCATATGGTGGATAGCAGTTTTTCGTTTCATACCGATCTTTCTCCTCGGCCTCTCTGACATTTGAACCAGAAGCTCCAGGATGAGTGAGGTCAAAACGTAGCTGGCAATATAGCCACCCATGAGATAGTTCGATTTCCGACAAGTGTTCCTATTCAAGCCCGTCTTGCCCAGGGGTGGAGAAAGAAAAATGGTAACAGCTGAAACCATCGTTCCAAATTCGTACAAAATATTATGCGATTACACTAAAATACCGTATTTACTGGTGCATAAGCCCCATGGGGCTATACAAAAATAGAAGGGTCTTATGGGGCAATGCATAAAGGGTGGTGGGGTTACGCATTGGGGGGGGGGGGGGGGGGCGGTTATGCAGGGGACATATTTTATGTTTTTGAGAGGTGCGTAGAGGCATACTTTTTTGGTCAAATTCACGTGTTTTAGAGCATAATAACAGGGTTATTCTAACACCCCAAGAGGCTTATGGGCATCTTAGCTGGGTGTGGGAGTGGCCTATGGGTGGGTAGCTATGGCCAGCTTATATAGGTTGCTTCAGGTACTCTACTGTACTTATGGGGCCATGCATTAGGGGGGGGGGGGGGGGGGGGGGGGGGCTATGCATTCGGGGTGGTTATGCACCGGTAAATACGGTAGACTCTTTTGAATGCTGCCTTACTTGCAATGACCCAAGACCCAACTCCAAGAAGCCAGTGAAGCCATACGAATGCCTTGTAGGAACTTTTGTCTTGGGATGGTCGACACCAAGCCAAGAAAGGTTGAATGAGCGCAGCAGCAGTGCACGTAATGCCCAGGACTGTGTGTAAATACAGCGCATATTCCTGAAGTTACGTTACGTCTCATATCCTGTAATTGAGCAGTAGTACGCCTACGGTACATACAGTATATTATAGAGATGTAACAGGGCGAAATTTTTCAAAGTACCGGAATCGTAGCCGAAGTTGAAAAATTTCCCGGCCGTAGCCAAAGCCGGATCCAAGCCCAAAAAATGCTATACTAACTAAACTACCGTAGAAAAGTTGTGCAACCATAATGATGATATGATTGGCTGCCAAAATGAATTGATTGGTTGGTAACGTTGCAATAATTATTGCCGGTTGCCTGAAAGCTGTAATAAACAGTTTTCCAATAATTTTTGATCAATTTCGATGCCAAAAACTTCCATAGTACAGGGTGTCTCATACTAAACCGAACACTTTTCCGTGCATGTAACTCTGGAACCACACGTTAGATTTTCATTCGGTTTTTTGTGTTTCGTAGCTAAGGCTTCAACTTAGATGTGTACAAAATTTTAGCTTCGTAGGCCTAGTGGAAGGTGCTCAAACACCTTCTTTCTCCTGCGGTCAAAAACGAGGGTTTTTCGAACTGGTAGTGCCGATTTAGGGGTCTTTTGTGCATGGATCCATGATAAAATTAGTTTCGTAATGAAAAAAGAGGTCCCAAAATGCTAGAAAATGTGTATCTCATGCATTATCCCCAGTGCCACCATAGCAAACGCATGGAACAGGGTATTTTGAAAAATTAAGACCGAAATCTTTCTCCATACTGAAGAGAAACGTTGATTTTGAGCTTTGAGATTCAAACCGTCGAAACTTCCGAAGTATGTGGAGAAAATAGTTGAAATTTTGTACACATTTAAGTTGAAGCCTTGGCTACTAAATACAAAAAACCGCATGAAAATCTAAGGTGTGGTTCCAGAGTTACATGCACGGAAAAGTGTTCGGTTTATTTTGAGACACTCTGTATTTTTCAAGGGCAGTCAACAAAAAAGTGATAATATGAACCATGGATATGGTACCGTACCGGATCCGGATTCATCTTCATTGTGCCGGAGCCGGATCAAAATATGCCGGGATTTGGAGCCGGGGCCCCTGTTACATCTCTAGTAATATACGTATCTATATTGTAAGTACACTGTGACTGTACAGTATTACGTAGTTAATTTAGAAGGTATACGCATGTACATAGATCGTGTAGGATGGGATAAAATATTAAAAACTGACCAACTGTCTTTTCTTACAGGATAGAGGCATTCATGCGAGCACTTCTTCAAATCTCCAGCTTGAACAAAGACCAGAACGAACCCAATGACTTGAAGAATGACAGAAATAACGAATAAATCTCTGTGCATCTGCAAACAAAACAGATAAATAACTCGAAAAGAACAAAATACACATAATAGTGGGCTACACACGTGGTGAGTAAACTCACGGGGAATTCCCCGTAAGTATGCGATGAAGCATAGGGAGTCCGGTGAATTCACCGTGAGTTTGATTGAAACTCACCGTCGTGTGAACAAGTGAGAAAAATTTTGCGCTTGGGAGCAAAGCGAGAATGTTCTATACGAAAAATAAAACTCGAAGTTCAACTCGAAGTTCGAATTCACCGTGAGTTTACTCACCACGTGTGTAGCGCGCTGCGCTTATGTGGTATAAATAGAAAAACACACTTTAAATTTTTATAATTAAAAATAAAATAAAAATTTAAATAATAGTAGATAAATACCCAAAAGACAAAGATTCGAAACTATTTTGGCAACTCACCTGAAACCAAACCTTGGTCCCCAACATGACTTTGTTCGGCCAGAGTGGCTTGAAATAGCGTCCGAAAAGCAATGCGGCAGCACCAAACACCCACCATCCGAATAGCATTAGCACGCCTGGAAATATAAAAAGAAAAACTAATGAGTATCCCATTCCGATGGAGGGACACCGTGGCTCAGTGGATAAGGCGTCTTGCTGATTACCACGCTGGAGGTCCCAGGTTCGAGTCTCGCCAAAATTGGCGCCTACTAACGTTAGTAGTGAGCAAACTGAGAAGTTTGATGTTTCACGAAAAGGTGACCTGTCAACGAAATAGTTTGACGGGATCCCTAAGCCTAAGCCTAAGCCTAAGCCTAAGCCTAAGCCTAAGCCTAAGCCTAAGCCTAAGCCTAAGCCTAAGCCTAAGCCTAAGCCTAAGCCTAAGCCTAAGCCTAAGCCTAAGCCTAAGCCTAAGCCTAAGCCTAAGCCTAAGCGACATTTGCACTAACCGTGAGCAGCCGTCATTTGATACTGTATGCTTCGTGGAACGTCGTAATGTTTGGCTGTTTTGATCCAGTCCGCCTTTTGACCGCGTTCTATCACCATGCTTGCTTTTTGTGTGGATACCCATGGAAACTTGTCGCCGTCTTCGAAATAGTGCATGAATATTGTGCCAGCTGAAGCGAAAAATAATCCATCGATTATAAAAAAAAGTCGGACCAGAGAGAGTTCGCTAGGGGACTCAAGTCGTCCTGTGCATGCAGTATGCATGTACTTCTGCTAAGAGGAGTTCATGAAGCACGGACGGCAGACAGAAATCCGCACTTGTGAATCCATTTCACGCAACGCGCCTTGAATGCCATTAGCGAACTCTTACTGGCCAGACTATATCATAGTTCGATAAAAAGCAATATTATTTCATTTTGCAACCGACTGCTGAAATGAACAACCGGAAATTGTAGTAAACAAAGATAATTATGGCGATTCGATGTCGGTTTTGTTGGGGCGTTTGGAATTAGAAAATCGTTGCGCTAGTCGTCCCTAAATTTTCCAGTGTATAAGGTACTATGAGGTAAACTTGGACACGCGTTAAACACGGATACCTAAGCTTTTCTGAACTTGCCGCTTCAGCAAATGAGGAACATGGTGCTCTTTTGAATAAGAGGAGTGTTCAAGGAGTCAATTGGTAGACTTGTCTCAATCGGTCGTATGGTTGCTGAGATATTATGCTAGGTGTCCGGGTTTACCCCACAGTACCCTACACAGTAACCCCTGTGAATTCTCATAAAAGTAAACATACGCACGAAAATACTTTTCGGGTCAGCCAGAGTCCTTGCAAGTAGAAGCGTGTAAGGTCTTTCAGACAAGTCGAACACCTTCCACGCCTCAGCTTTGTCGACCTTTGGCGTTGCTTTCAGCGGTCGAGTGACTCGGCACACGATCGTTCCATCAACCACGTTGATGGCGGGTCGCTTCAACATCTCAGCTGTCGCCTGAAATTATTGGACAACAATTTCCGTTGGATATTGGATGCATACCCACACGAAAAGCAAGGAATAAGGGTACTATGGGGTAAACCCGGCCATGTGAAGTCCGGCCATCTTATACTGTAAGTTCAGTGCTGCATAACTTAGCAATCCATGGACCAAATGAGACAAATAAATATTATTGTGTCAACTAGATTCCTTGGTCTGTGTTCATTCCCTGTTGTTTTCTTACATTGCTTAGATAGCCGTGAGCTGTTTCATCATTGAATCCCATGTACATGGACGCCTGTCCACCGAAAGGTCTGGAAACGCAGGACACCACTGAATCGTCACCCTGTAATGAGGAATGCACACGCGAACGTGAATGTGAATACTGAATGAATAAAATACCAATGCTCGTTGTTCATAAATTGCGTTGACGCTACATAATGTGTTGTTTTGAGAACGATATGCAGTATGGGTTAAGACATCGGGCAAGAAGGGGTCCTGCATGCAGCCGCAGCTCTATTGTAGGCAGTGTGTCCCCTACACCTGCTGGGTACGTAAAAAGTACAGGATATACATACACACATATCTGAACGTACCTAAACATGTTACGTAATATTTCGTGGCGATTGGTTTAGTACAGTACAAAGAGGGGTCTTCGTCATACATACCATTTTGTCGTCGTACGAAAATCCAACACTGATTCCGTGACCGAGGAAAGGGGCATAAAACTCGGGGTCGTCACTGAAACGACCCTGAAGCTCCATGAACAGCTCGTTCGGCCTGGGATTGGACCATTTGAAGATCTCGTTGCACTTCGAGGCGGTCGGATCATCCGTTTCACATCCGATTGGGGTGAAGAAACAACCTTTGCTCTCGCCACATCCATTCGTATCCAAAAATCGCTGCGCTTTCACCTGAAAAAATTGACCGTGCACTATAAACTTCGTGAATAACACTCCTGCTTTTGAATATCCCACCGAATGACAGCTTGAGTTTATTATCGGCATGGAATGGACCAGGTTACGCTAAGAATAATGTACATACAATTATTTACGTATGGGTGCATTTTGCCTTACCCCTACCAATTTAAAAATTCACGTAAAAAGTGAACTACAGAGGGTTAAGCTCGAGACCCCCAAATTCCTTGCAACGGTCCATAGACACCAAGCCAAACCGAAAAATAAGCGACTGGTCTTGTGCTACCGTAACCCAAGGTACGTATTCCTTCAAAGTTGAAAGTAAAACATATACTTTGCTACACATACCTTGTTCAAATGCGGCATTGCCAAAAAAGCCAGAATCAAGGAAAGTTTATAGCCGGCCATTTCTTGAAAAACTTTTCAGCTGTGCTAGACAACAGTATTTCTACTGTCACATTTTAGCTTTCCTCACACAAAAGTTTGGAGGCAGGTAAAAGTTCAAAAAGTGTGCTTGAAGTGATCTCGAACGGGTCAAGTTTGAATTTGAAAGCTGAATGGAACTGTACAGAACCGAAAGTTGAATATAGGTACGTATGAAAAAATATGACGTCGGAAGCTGAGCTTTGTGAAAAAACCGAGGACAGGTTTTTGAATAAACAAAGGCACCTTTGACGACAAAATGGAAGGGAATGGTCCTGTTGGAAAATATTCAATCAGAATTAATCAACACCAACGTCGTCGTTATTGATTCTGTTGTGCACCTTGTGGTATTGGGGGTCATCGGCACTTTGGAAAATTTCAGTAAGTAAAAAGTAATTACTTTTTAGAAGGCCACAATCCAGTAAGTAAAAAGTAAATACTGGTATTGGCGCTGCTGGATTGCCAGTAAAAAGTAAAACCCTGCCAGTAACCAGTAAAGTAAAAAGTAAAACACAAAACTTTTTTTCACCCCTTTTGATTGTCTCTTCGAAAAATAGTGGTGTTTGGAAGGCCAAGAGCAAGCTAAATAAGAGAAAGTGCATTTCTTCGGAAGCACTTTTGATATTTCATGCAAGTACCTACATATCTGAAATATGGTCGTCCATTTTCGCTGTATCATCCATTCAGTCAAACAAAAACGCAGAAAATTTTTTTCAGCAGCAATTTAGCCTGTATTGGTCGAATTTTTCTACCTTTTTACTTGTCACAAAATTTGCCAGTACCAGTAAAAATTATTCTGTTGCCAGTAAAGTAAAAGTAAAGTGTCAAGCGTGGCTGCCAGTAAAAGTAAGGTAAAAGTAATTACTGGCAGCAAAATTTTTGCCAGTAAGCCAGTAAAAGTACCGGTAATTTACTGGTGACCCCCAATACCTTGTGGTGTATGTTATGAACAACACAACACATGGTAAAGGTAGGTATGTACTACCCTCGGTGCGGTGTGCGTCATTCAATAAAAGTTCATCTGTCAAAGCATAGGTTACAAATTCAGAAGGTGACTCAGAGTTTCAATTATTATTTAGTTATCCTGCTACTGCTGGAATGAGAATACGGATAGGCAAATAAAATAACCGGTAATTGTATTGTGTATAATACGTATTACTGGCACTGCTTAGTATACAAGAAACCAAAAGTATGCACCGAAAATATGTGCAGTAATACAGCACAACAGTACCACTTCTTCAATAGCAACGCCTTAGGCTTTTAGCACATATTCCAACAGCACCGTCTTTTGACCATCCGCGGCTGCAATTCTTTTCTCGTCTGTCACCACCGTTTTTCGACTTGTGACCGTCGCCGCCACTCCATCTTGCTCTCGCGACGACACCAATTCACCGCTGCTGTTTCGAATGGCCAAGGCGGCAAAGGGGCTGGCCGGATTCTGAATGTAGCCAGCGTGCAATCGACGCAAACCGCGCATCGCGACAACCAGACTCACGCAACAGACGAAGCCCTCGATGAGGGAATAGCACAGGAGAACGCCGTGCACCACCGACTTGGCCGATTCGCAGGCTCGGTGAGATTCGCCGCAGAGACGACTAAAGGGGGGCTCTGGCAAATGCAGTTCACTGCGTATGAGTTCGAAAAAGAGATGATTTATGTGTACATAGGATATCGCAGCTTTCGCCACCTTTGTATATTTTTTGCAGAATAAAGATGATTGATTGATTGTCTTGTCTGCAAAAATAATGCGTGACATTGCATACGTGTAAGGCTATACGTACTGAAATAATATCATTCCACACTACAGTATGCATGCATATACATTGTACAAATTTTTGGGGACAAACAAGTTCCCGACTTATTTGGGACGAAATAATGTTAGGACTACTTACTGGCCTCTATTTCAATAAAAAATGACCAAATGAACGTTTTTGTTGTCAATAAAAAACCTACTGCCATAAAACACTTTTGCCAGAGCCCCCTTTAATGATCGCAACACTCTCGGTGAACATGGTGCAGCAAAGGCCGAGAGAAGCCAAGGAAAAGATGAGAAACAAGCTGATGGTGGCCTTATCTAAACGTCTGCTGGCAATGAGGCTGAGGATGCCGGAAACCAAGAAGCAGATGCCAGCGGTAATTGCGAATGCAGTTTCCGAAATTGAGTTGGTAGCCACGTCGTAGAAAATTAGGGTGATGCCGGACATGAGATGCGAGGTTCCTGAACAGATAAAAATAGCGCCTCAGGTTTTAGGGCAAAAGCAGCGCCTCAGGTTTTAGGGGCCTTGAAGGCACACAATAGTATCGATGCAGATTTAGGGCACGGCTGCTGAGAAGCAAGCAAGCACGCTGCAAGCAAACTACTGCATGCACGTACCTGCTAGTAGATGGATGGATACCGTACTATGGAGTAAACCCGGCCAATAGGCCCGCAAATAGTGAATCAAAAACATAAAATAGCTCATTTTGAACTACGAGAGTTCCAGCAATCGATTGTTATGCATACATAGCAGCATACTCGACTCAATCAGTCATAATTGGTTGCTGAGATATGCAGCCGTGAAACTAGGTGACCGGATTTACTCCGAGATATGCAGCCCTGAAAGTTAGGTGGCCGGATTTACTCCGAGATATGCAGCCCTGAAACTTAGTTGGCCAGATTTACCCCATAATGACCCATACCATACCGATACCAAACTTTACCCCATATCAAACTGAGCTCAAAAACAACCCCGACTTTGTCCTACATACCAAGAAGTAGGCCGCAAGGTCGACAGACCCACTGTTCCGCGGGTCGATAGTCTTCTTCCGATCGTCCATAAGTCCTACTCGACCTCCGTTGTCCCCCTCCCCCGCCCGCATCGGCGGTGGAAGAATCGAAGGAGGCTTGCTGATAGCTGCCAGCCAGCAACAGGTCCGTGTCTTCCATGGTCAGAATGGAATAGCGCCTCGGGTCAGCAGTCGACGGGGCGGCGGAAATGCTAATCTGGAACACAAATTAGGGTAGTGTGGGGTAAACCCGGACATCTAAACTTTTCTGAACTCGCAGCTTCAGTAAATGATGAACATGGTAGCTCAATTGAAAGAGGAGAGTTCAAGAAATCGACTGCTAAAAATGCTTGTCTCAATCGGTCGTATTATTGTTGCTGAGATATACTAGGTGTCCGGGTTTACCCCGTGTCCGGGTTTACCCCAGTGGTAAACCCGGCCATAGGAAAATCCGGCCACCAAAGTTTCAGGGCTGCATATCTCAGCAGCCAATGGACTGATTGAGACTAATAGGATACCAATCGATTCCTTGCGCTCTCCTCTTTCAAACGAGCAATATTCGGTTCAAATCGTTTGCAGTAGCAGCAAGATCAAGGAGCCTACCTACCTATGTATAACCCTTTGTCGAGTATTCTGTTTTGGTCCCTTTTAATGTACAGGTCAAATGACCGATATATTAGTCCCGGTGACCGAATGTTCTGCAAAAGTTGTACATTTCGGTCAAAAGTAGTAGCTGTACATTGGGAAAAAGCTGAACAGTACTGTACAGCTATGTTTTAGGCAGTGTACATTTTATGTTTGAGTGTAATGTACATTACAATGTAATGTACATTTTTGTTTGAACATTACATAACACATACATGAGTAATGTACAGCTAAGATGCGTTTTTGCCCTTACGGCCTCGCCGTAAGGGCTACCACGTTAGGTTGCCTTAATCATACGGGTATAGGGACCCTACGTACTATGCTGTAGGATAGGGTTACGTACTGTGTAGGTATAGGACAAATTTCAAATTTTCAATTTGGCGATCCTACGTATGTGGCGGCGATACGTCCCATGATGAAGTTTCGTTGACGTTTTAGAGAACCTAAAGTTTCGTTGACATTTAGAAGATTTTTGTTTCGTTGACATTTAGAAGATTTTTGTTTCGTTGACATTTTGGGAAAAATTTGTCCGCACCCAGGTTCGAACCTCACCCCGGGTAATCCCGTAGGATTGGAAGACGAACGCTCTATCGCCTACACCATCGCGACGAACTGGGCAAATGACGAAAACACAGGATAAGTAGTTGAGCTGAGAGGGAATAATTTGCATATAAGGCAAAAAGATAAAAGATGTGGTTTGGGGAGTAATTTGCATAGGAAATGTCGACATTTGAGCCAAAAATAATTTACATGAAAAGAACAGTGTGTTAAAGAGTGGAATTTGCATACAAAAAATAAAAATGCAGCGAAAATTGAGACACGTCACAGACTAGTTATTTTCTGCTTTTACTCTGTTGCTGAGCAGCGGCGCTATTGCGTTGAAGAATCACAGGGGAAAAATTGTGCATAGTCAGTGAGAAAGGGAATGATTTTCTTCTGAAAGGATCGTATCTTCAACAGCAATTCAAAAGGAGAACTCTCTTTTGGAAGGAGTGCATGTTCAAGAGCGATTCAATAAAACAATGCCTGGAATGCTGTGGAAGAAGAACATCTCAACTCAAATGGCAGGAGAGAAAAAGCAGGTAATTTTGAAAAGAAGTTCTGCAGCAGATACAGTACTGATACCGTATTTTTGGGTGTATAGCCCCATGGGGGTATACAAAAATTGAGAGGTCCAATGGGGGGTTATACACCAGGGGGGGATATACAATGGGTGGGGATATACATAGGACAAAATTTATGTTTATGAGAGGTGTGTAGAGGCATGTTTTTGAGGTCAAAAGTATGTGTTTTAGGGCATAATCGCGGTAAAAAAACAGGGTTATTCTAGTGCAAGACATGCTCAGCTAAGCCTACATGCATAGCAGCATGGTGTAGGAATAGCTATAGCTAGCATAGGACCAGCCTACATAGGTAGGTCAGGTATCTTACAGTACATGGGGGGTTATACACCAGGGGGGGATATACACTGGGCAAAATTTATGTTTTGCCAATGGGGGGTTATACACTAGGGGGGATATACAATAGGGGGGGATATACACCCAAAAATACGGTAGCTGTACAATAGATTCATTTCTTTCTGGACCCACGGGCCCGATCTATTACTGTAAACGGGAAAATTTTCGGACAGAAGAAATTTTCGGAAAATTCGAACAAAAAATTCTGTCCGAAAATTTTACCATACGAATTTTTTGTATGTACAGTATATTTCCATGTGCAGTACGTATTGCTAAAAATCTTAGAGTCAACGAAACTGAAAAAAGGGAAGCTTCATAAAGTGCGTCATGCAGAAATATGGGGGAGGGGGGTTGCGGTGAATGTGACGTTAGCGTGACGATTATGTCACTCTATATACATAAGCATACTAGGGGGGTGACGGCCAAAAAAGCGTGACGAAAGCGGGACGTGTAGGGGAGGGGGGGGGTGGCGACGGATGAATTTCTGCGTGACGTACTTTATGAAGCTCCCCAAACGCGCACAAAAGCAACAAAACCTTCAGTTGCAGAGCAGTTCACAGGCTCATATTTAGATTGCTAGCGTGAAGTATTCATGTCAACGAAACTGTGAATATGTGACCAATATGGTGCTGTGTCCCCTGATACCGTACTTCCGATTTTGCCCACCGTTTTTCTCTGCTTACAAACCTGCTTTACCCATCCGCATCTGCCTGGGGGACCCAAAGGTTTTTCACTGCTGCATGCTGAAACCCTACTTGACCCACGGGCTCGATCTATTACTGTAAATGATGAAATTTTTGGACGGTGGAAATTTTCGGATAAAAAATTCTGTCCGAAAATTTTAACGTCCGAATTTTACCATCTTTCATACATACGTAGTCTACAGTACATTCATACGTAATACAGTAAATGTCGCTGTGCGTGCATGCACATTGAGGTCAGACATGTATCCGAAAATTTCCCCATCCGAAAATACAACTTCAGTCAACTCTCCATTCCATACCGCACGCATCCTCTTTCTTCTACTACCATTTATCAGCCCTTACATACTGCTACTTGTAAGGGCTTCACTCCTGTTTGGCCCTCAGGACAAACGGCTGGTAATCATTAATATCTGCCGCTCAGACAGCATCTCTACTTCCAAAAGACAGCACACCAGCCTCTACTACTTACTGCTAATTGTAAGGGCTTCACTCCTGTTTGGCCCTCAGGACAAACGGCTGCTAATCATTAATATCAGCCCTTCAGACTCCTCCACTCACACCTAGAATGGTTGCCTTTTTATAAGCTGCTTGTTAATTTGTATTGTGAGACTTCAGTGGTCAAATCAGTGATCTCAGAAAGTCGCGATCTGAAGTAAAAAGAAGAATTTCCATGTTTTGTCGAAACCTCGCAAACATACGTCCATGTTTTTTTCGGAATTACATGGATGTACAGTATGTTTGCGAGGTTTTGACAAAACATAGACATTCTTCTTTCTACTTCAGATCGCGACTTTCATGGAACAACTTAGTAACACCTGTCAAATCAGTGGTCACTGTCAAAAAAATGGTCCGCCATGAAAATATTTTCGATGCATACTGTATTACGAATGTACAACATGTGAAATACTTGTACATTTGGTGTACTAGAAAAATGTTCAACCCAAATCATTCTGCTGCGCTCGGCAAAAATAGCTGAACAGTACTGTTCTGCTTTTTCGCCTTGAGCTGAACATTGAATGTTCAGCTTTTGCACCAACAGCTGAACATTGGGTCAAAAAAGCTGAACATTACAAATCGAATTTCGGCCACAATGAAGAAAGTGGTCCCTTTTGGGACCACTTTCCCGGCAAAGGGATAATAGGTGGCGAGGTTGACCCGACATATTTTGTGAGCGCGTCTTTTCGTAGTGGTTTATTTGTCTTGCCTTCTCAATTGAGAGACGATGTCAGAGAGATTCACTGACAAAATTATTTCATAAAATAATACAACTACAGTACTATGTTAGTGTAAGATTAGAAGCTTCAACAACACAGAGTGACGTCTGAGGTAGCCTAATTCAGAATAACAGCGCAACGTTTTCCATAAGCAAACAATAAAGCAAAATAACAAATAATAAAAAGGTTTCTTGCTGTGCTAGTAGCTAGTAGACTTATGGTAGCCTACGTAAAAGTGATGTTTTTTAGTCACAAGAGCTGAGTAGAAATTATGATAGCGTCGCGCATGAAAAAGCAAGAAAAGAACTGCAATTTCCATTCCCGTCACGTAATACTACGGAATACATACATAGCTTGCTGCTTTGCTTCCATTTTGGAGCTAATGATTCCAGGAAAGCAGCAGCACCAGCAGACTAAATGTTGAAAAATGCCCAAAGACTACGTAACGTAGGGTACGCAGCATGTACAGTGTATGTACGTATCGTAGTGTACGTACATACTAGGTACGTTATGTACTGATGTATGTAAAGGGGGATTTGGTGGCTTCCGTAAAAAAAGTAAAGAAAGAAAGGCTCGGCTTCCAAAGAAGGCATATGTACGTAGAGCGTACCGAGCTGTAAGTTAGGGTACTCTGGGATAAAGTCGGACAAGAAAAGGGGGTAAAAGACTGCTTTTTCAAGCTACTACCTACATAACGTAACTGAGGGACTTCAACCGCTTCGTAAATATACCTGGATCGACAACTGCAGTGAATTGAAGTTCTACACACGAAGCTTTACAGCACTTTCCATGAGCTAAGCGGCTTGACGTCCCACTTCCCCCCCCCCCCCCCCCCCATTCAACTTGTCGCAATGCTACCGTACATACTAGGTACAGTACGCACCATTACGTACAGTACGTACGTATTGGACGTACGCAACGCTTGTTTGTTTCCAGCATAATGGACCTTCTTTAGCAATCATTCAAGCATGTACACTACATACTGTGTAACAGAAGAAAATGGGAACGCCAAGCCAAGCACGCAAGTGAAAAGTTTCCCGTGCATGATCAGCAGTGCCAAAGAGACGGAAATAAGCGAGTTATCTGCCTAGAAAGCTCAATTAGGCTAGCAGAAGAAGCTGGGGGAATAAAAAGTGCTTTCTGAAGGGGAAGAATTTGCCAACTTCAATAAAAGTCGTTGTTCATGCACAGGGTAATGTGGCATAAGGCAAGGGTACGTACGTACAAGAAAATGGAAGAAGTAAAAGTTTCCTACAGCAACTATGTATTTGTCAAAAAATAATCTTTAGTCAAAAGCAAGCAGACATGTTAATCCCTAATCGTTAGCCCAAAATCCATCCGCGTGCACCCATGGTTCTTGATAATATCTGGCTGCTTACATTACCGTATTTACCGGTGCATAGCCCCATATATTTCTTATGATTTTGAAAGGTGCGCAGAGGCATATTTTAAGGTCGAAAGTACGTGTTTTAGGCATAATTGAGGCCAAAGCAGGGTTATTTCAGTACAATACACCCCCAAGCAGACAGGCATCTTTAGCTAGCTAGGTGTAGGAGTGGCTGGCTATGGTAGCTTATGACCAGCTTACATAGGTAGGTTCAAGTACACTACAATAGATATGGGACTATGCATAGGGCTTGGGCATGAAGGGCTATACTATACACCGGTAAATACGGCATGTACCTTACGTTACACAATATGTGATGCAATAATAATACAATAGTACGTTCTTGCGCAAAGGGATTCCAAAGTTCATTACGATAAGAAGTCATACACAATTACAAACACATGGCTTATGAACGGGGATACAGAACTTTGCCGTATACCTTTGGGGTGGTCGAATAGAGATGACTAATCTTTCGACTTTGTGGCTCATGTTGTGCGCTGGAAACTGAGGTACTGTATCTGCTGATTCTTGCTGCCGCAACTCCAAACATTTTCGACTTGTTTTTTTTTTACATTTCAATTTCCGAGCTCAAAGCAGTCTACTGGCGTATATTCTTCTTCAGACCTGCTTGTCCCTTGGCAGCTCCGGCATCAGAACAGCATGTCTCGCTTCTTTGCTGCTTGCGCCCGGGCAAATTTCAGCATTACACATTTTAGTCAGCGCTGCGCATTGCACTGCTTGCTATAGCGGGAACAAAAATATTACAAGCAATCTGAAGAAGAATATACGCCAGTAGACTAGTCAAACGAATATAAAAAAAAACAGGAAATTTGAGTGCGCAGCAAAGTCGCGATACAGCCTCAGTTCCACGCACAACATGCAACCACAAGTCGAAAGAGTCATCTCTATTCGAACCACCCCCCGCAGTACTAGCAGAGCTTTTATCCCCATTTCATATGTTTGTATGTTATACTTCTATCGTATGAACTTTGAACCCCTTTTGCGCGAGAACGTACTATTGTATTATTGCATCACATATTGTTACGTAGTACATGCACTTTATTTACCGAGTGTATACCTTTATGCCCAAGCCCTATGTCATAGTCCCATATCTATTTTAGTTCTTGCAAACACCTATGTAGCTGTAGTAACTACCATCGCGCACTCACTACACTAGCTTGCTGAGTTTTACTTGTATATTGTACTGAAATACTACTTTCACCTATATGCCCCACTACTTTTCAACCTTCGTAGAAGTAGATGTAGTTCGCGTAGATCATTATAGAGCCACATCTATCAGAGACCGTGTTACACAAATAGATTTTGCTATAAATTGCAGATTAACAACCTGCTATTATTTAACTAAAAGATTATTTTTGACAAATACATAGTTACTGTAGAGTTCTCTTCCCTTGTTATTACTACTACTTGCGCTATGCCACATTACCCTGTGCATGAACAAACACTTTTTATTGAAGTTGCAAATCTCTTCCCCCGAGCGCCCCCCCCCCACTCTTCTGCTGCGCCTAATTGATTTTATAGCTCTCTCTTTGGCACTGCTGATCATCACAGAAATTTCCACTTGCGTGCTTGCTTGCGTTCCCTTTTCTTCTGTTACCAGTATTAGTTACTGTTGAATATTGTAAAGTCAATTATGCTGAAACAAACAGCGTTCTACGTCCAATACTTACTTACTGTACTAAAATTCTACTTACCTAGTATTACTAGCATACAACAGTTATGATACTCCCCTTCTCTATTCACTGTGTCGAGATACGGTAGTGCAGTTTGTAAAGATGCATCCTGTACGAAGCGGTTTGGTATTATGTGAGTAGGTAGCTTGAAAAAAGCCATCTTTTTGTTTTCTTTGTCCGACTTTATCCCAGAGTACACTGGGTACGCTACATTTACATATGTTATTTGGAAGCCGAGCCTACTTTCTTACTTTTTTTTACGGAAGCCACCAAATCCCCTTTTAGTGTAGTCGGTACATGAGGCGTACCTCACTATGTACGTAGCGCGCTACGAATCGTACCGTACACGTGGTTTTTGCCAACCATTCGACATTAACTCTTACTGGTGCTGCTGCTTTCCTGAAAATTCATTGACTCAAATCGAAGCGAGAGCGGCAAGTTGTATGTATTCCCGTAGTATTACGTGACAAAATGGAAATTGCAGTTCTTTTCTTGCTTTTTATGCGCGAACCCTATCATAATTTCTCTCGCGCTCTTCTGCCTCCTTGTAGTTTTTTTAAGCAGCTGCAGTAAGGAAAACGTAGCATATAGATTTAGGGCTTTCGCATGTGCTTATCTTTTGCGCCCCAGGGCAGAACTTGCACAGCATTACACCATATTTCGTCGGCGCTGCGCATTGCTGCTTTCTTGCTTAATCCTACTGGAACCCAAGTATGTACAAGCAGGTCTGGAAAGAAGAATATACGCCAGTAGACTGCTTCGAGCTCGGAAATTGAAATGTAAAGAAAAAACAAATTGAAAATGTTTGAAGAAGTTCGGCGGCACCAGAGATGAGCGGATACAATACCTGAGTTCCAGCGCACAACATGAGCCACAAAGTCGACAAGGGTCGTGGTGTCTCTGTCGACCGCCCCCAAAGGTATACGGCAAAGTTATCTATCCCATTTCATAAGCCATGTGTTTGTTGACAGTTGTGTGTGACTTCTTATATGCTAATGATTATTGAAATCCTTTTGGCGCAAGAACGTACTATTGTATTATCTCCCCATCCACGTATCCTGTAACGTAAGGTACATGCCGTATTTACCGGTGTATAGTATAGCCCTTCATGCCCAAGCCCTATGCATAGTCCCATATCTATTGTAGTGTACTTGAACCTACCTCTGTCAGCTGGTAAGGCGTTGCCATAGCCAGCCACTCCTACACCTAGCTAGCTAAAGATGCCTGTCTGCTTGGGGGTGTATTGTTCTGAAATAACCCTGCT
>JASAMW010006870.1:0-15700 GCA_030247985.1 Epsilonema sp. ZAB3_2
GGGGAGCTCTTGTACATACCGTCTACGTACCTAGGTACATACGTACATGCATAGAGATTATGATATGAGGGCTACAGTGTACGTAGATATGTATACCCAGGACCCCATAATAGAGGAGGACTGAGAATCTGTGAACAATAGTCGTGTTCAGGCTACGCCCGATTAGAGCTAAAAGCGTCCCCCAACTGGGACTCCCGTCCCCCACCTGGGGGACGCCTTTCAACAGGTTAGGTTGGAGACGAAAGATGCATGAAGCGCCCACCAAAAAGAAACTACAGTATGCGAATGCTCAAAAGACGTTGGGTGGGCAACCCATAGCGTCCCCGACTTGGGAGACGGCGTCCCTCAGGTGGGGGACGGGGGTCCCAGTTGGGGGAAGCTTTTGGCTCTTTATTGGGCGTGGCAAAGATTTCCCACAGTGAAGGTGAGGATCGATTTTTCAAATTTTTTTTGGTAATCCTAAGCCAGTTTTACATGCCGAATCGATCCTACCCACCTATTACAGCTGACGAAGCCAAGGCGAGATGAGGTGTCACCCTTTATCGACGACTACGCACTGAACATGAAGCAAATGGAAGAGTTGGCTGCAGCGTACAACTGCAGCAACTGTCTCCGAAAGGATTGGAAGCGACGGAGCGGCAGAAACGCCGTACTACGCCGCGGGAAGCGCGGTATGGCTTCCGTTGGTCTCTGGTCAAACCGAATCATCTACTACCGCCTCAACCCAACCAACCCTCCCCCATCCAATATTGTCACACATACAGGAGGCACAGCTCCCGTGATAACTGGCGGGCCTCTCAAGGACGCGATAGACTTCTACAATGCCAACACTTGCCTCAATCTGATCGGATTCGCTGGAAACAGTGTGCCAGTAGCAGCGGGCGGGAAATACTTGGATTTCAACGACCATGTGTACAATAGGATAATTATGATGATGTTTTTGCTTTTCTATTCCGTTTTGTGAGCGATGTCTGTCGGCTGGGTATGGACATGGAGTTCTTCCTAATCCAACTTCGAGCACGATGTACCCTACAGGTCAAAAGTACAGGTACTTTGCCGCGCGTACGCGCGTGTACATGCGCGTACTTGAACAGCATCAATTAAGAGGGGGATAAAAGTTGCGCGCGAGTGAGCGCGTGCACCATAAATCGGATTAGTCCTTCATCTGAAGCATAAAAACTTTCCGTCCTAACATTGCCCTGAATTGACTTGAACAAACAGCAGATTATGAGAGAAAAGACGCGCGGCGGATTATTATGACCACTTGATCTCCGCTCTCAAGATGCCGTTCAAGTACCAGCGAGTTGCTCGCCGGTTGCATGCGCGTTACTGGCAAGTCCAATAAAACGCGCGCAATCGTACCTGTACTTTTGACCAGTAGGGTAGTAGTATGTACGTACCGTATAATGTACCTGTCCCGTTACGTCTACCTGTAGTACACTACGGTACATATGTACATAAATACGTAAGTAGGTAGTACGTACGTAGGCCTATGTACGCAATGTAAACCGAGCGAGGCAAAGCACAGCCTGACACATGCTGATCTCCAATTTATTGAGTAAGATTTTATGAAAGGAGGTACGTATCTGGCGGGAAAGTTTGTATGGGGAGGCAAATTTTGAATTGCTAACTTTTGAAAGCACCTAGGTGTGTATACCCATGTAAAATTGTAAAATCGCATCCTCTTTCGCTCTAAGCCCAAGTTCTAGAGTCGATTTTGTCTCCTTGAAGCGGGCGCCCCAGTTAGAAATCTCGAAATAAGCCAAAGTGTTGCGTGTGGAATGGTAGCCACATCTCAGCATACACGAGGGGTTAAATTTTAAACTGGTCAGCAACGAAATACGAAAGTCTCAAATATGCTGGGAAAACGGCTGCGGTACCATAAAAAAGGTGCCGAAGGTGAATTTCCACAGAAGCACTCCATAACAGGCTGCGCAATGCCCCTAAACGACCAGAGTACTATAGCTGGATCTGGAAACCCCATTCCATGCCCATACCGTATATTTTTGGGTGTACATCTTCCCCCATTGTATCCCCTAGTTATAACCCCCATTGGCAAAACATAAATTTTGTCCTTTGTACGTACAATATATCCCCCTGGTGTATAACCCCCATGTATTGGAAGAACGTACCTAACCCACGTACCTATATAAGCTAGTCAAGCTAGCTATGTATAGGTATGGTAGCTATGTATGTACAGTACTCCTACACCATGCTGCTATGCCTACATATCATAAGCCTCTGCTTGTGGGTGTATTATACTAGAATGACGCTGTTTTGACCACGATTATGCCCAAAAACACATACTTTTGACGCCACAAAAACATGCCTCTACACAACTCTCACAAACAAAAATTTTGTCCTCATTCTCTCACCCCCCCCCCCCCCCCCCCCAATGTAAGTACAGCTCCCCTCTAGTGAATAACCCCCATCAGACCTCTCGATTTTTGTATACTAATGGGCTAAATGGGGCTATACCCATGCTAATGGGGCTCTGGGGCTATGCTAATGGGGCTATAGGCTATAATGGGGCTGTACCCATGGGGCTAAACACCCAAAATACGGTATGTATTGTATACTTACACGACCAGGTACTGTAGGGGATTCGGCCATACTATGTGTACCTAGATGCGAAATAACCCCTTTTTTCGACTTTTCAGAAGTGCGTGCAGATCACAAGGTATTGGGCGTCGGGGTGGCACTGACGGTCAGGATATTTGGCTAAACAGATTTTGTCAGTCGGTGAGTAATTCATACGTCTATACGAGTCACGTGTTTCTAAGAATTAAAGTCAAATAACCTCATCTATTTTGTCATGGCCAAAAATTTTTCATACCAGATTGGAACTATTGAACATGAGATTGGCCATGCAATCGGTCTTTTTCACAAGCAATCCCGACAAGACAGAGACAACTTCGTCAAGATTTTGTTCCCAAATATAAGAACCGATTTTGAAGACAACTTTTTGAAGTGTCAATTCCCCAGCAGTGGAAATCCAGCGTATGCTATCCGTAGTACCGATACCTGCCTACGTTAGTATACATACACTGTACAATACAGTAAGTACATTAGTATGTAATGTATGTACCTACATACAAACGTTCAGTGTAGTTCGGTATTACTTACTGTATTACAATGTGGAACAAGTTTTTTTCCGAAATGCGCTTTTTTGACGAAACTTTTTAGATGCACCTTTGACTACCAGTACGATTTTGGATCCATGATGCACTATCGCAGAACGGTAAAGCAAACCATTCCATCCTCCACGTTACTGCTTCAGAATTCCCCATCACAATATCTTAATTAAATTATCAATATCTTAATTAAATTCCCCATCACAATATCTTAATTATAGTAAAATTCAATTTAATTTTTAAAAATTTCCCTCATTCCAGGGTTTCTCGACCAACCCGAGCACCCTGAACACCATCGAATCTAAGGACACCCGATTTCTGAACACAATGGGATTTCGTCTAGGTCATATGGACTTTTTGGACCTGAAGTACATCAACAACGTCTACTGCGGCGTCGACGCGAGTTCCAATCGTCCCGGCAGATTGAGCCGGGTTTGCGGAGCTGGTTCAGCCGCTTGCGATACCTCCACTGGCGGATATCCTAACCCTGCCAACTGTGCCCAGTGTCACTGTCCAGAGTATCTGCAAGGAACCTGCAAAGCCACGGAAAGATTTGTGGGCACGCGTAAGCTTTTTCTTGAGTCAATAAAACGTTGCACTATGTGCTATTATGTACCGAACCTAAGTGTATTGCAATTATAAACAAGCATACTAATCTGTAAAGCATTGAGTTGTTTTTTAGCTTCAGCATGTGGAGAACATATAATCGCCAGGCCGCCACTAAGAAGCATCATCAAGACTGGCATCTCCAGTGGAGAAAAGTGTGTTTGGATCATCGAGGTACCTACATACAATATATGGTTCGCAGTCCTGTCATGCTAGTATACCACTATCGTGGTATAGGGAAACGTTTATTAGGGCGCCACAGACGTGAACTCCGAATTCGGAGCCCTAACTATGCTTCAACATGTAAAATCACCGAGTTCGCCGATTTAAAACTGCTGAATTTTCGCTTCTGTTTTAGTCCCCGCCTGGTAGCCGAGTTCTGTACTTCATAAGGCGCATCAACCTCGCAACCACATCGAACCTTGGTTATTGTTGGAACCGTTGGCTCGAATTTAGAGAAGGAGAAGCTACTGATTTCAAGCAGGGACTTGCAAATCCACACGTTGACCTAACCAACACTGGTTTCCGGTTAGCTACTCTATGTACAGTACCTAGGTACCTCATGTACTACCTACCTAGGTGTAGCACGCTAGTGCGAAGTCACTGGGGTACGTAGCATAGCATGGTACGAGCAAATGCCCAAGAGATAATGTACCTACTTTTAAATCTGCTGTTGAACGGAACGACTATGTAGTATAGTTATAGTATGTGCCTTTTCATTGTTCTGTCTGTCTACCCTAAAATGTTTCAGATATTGTGGCTCATCGTTACCCAGTGTTACACGAGGAACCACGAAAGGCAACAAATTGGTTCTGATTCTGCGAGATCTTGGAGGAGGAAGCGCGCAAACGAATGAGGTCTTCAAGGTTGACTACTGTTGCATTGGGCGAAGTAAGCATGAAAGAAAAACCGCAGACGAACACATTTAAATTTATAAACGAGTTACGTTGTCGCATCTTTAGGATGATTTAATTTAAGCTTGTAACCAGCCGTACACTCCGGGTGGTAAGAGGAAGAAACGAGAAATCTCATCCATCGATATCGACAACATGCACGAGGCGACATCGACATGGACATCCATCGACATCGACAACATCCCCGAATCGGACACTCACATCAGAGTCGCTAGACAAGGACCACCACCCCCGCCTGTGCACTGTGTGTACTCCTGGAGCAACTGGAGTCGTTGCTCTCGCAACTGCGGCGGAGGGACGCAGATAAGACGCGCGTTCATCCGACGGCGCGCAGCCAATGGAGGCCGATCCTGTCCCCCCTCCCCCGTTCGCCGCTCCTGCAACCAGCAAGTCTGTCCATGCCGGGACACGACTCCGTGGTGGTACAGGCTCCTGATGGGAGGAAGGGCATCAGTCTGCAGTGCAGGTATAGTTGCAAGCTTTGAACCTCCTTGAGGGGGAGGGGGGTTGAAAGTATTGGTCATAATTGATTCATGTGTAGCGTGGGGTAAAACCACCCATGGGCCAAATCCGCCAACCTACTGTAGGTATGGTGCTTTTACAAAACATCAATGGCGATTTTTCAAAACGTGGCTCTCTGAAAATGTATATCGGGAAACTTCTGTCTCTGTTTCTTCGTTCCTAAACCATAACTTGACAACCTAAGTAGGCCTTATTGGGGGGGGGGGGGGGGGATAAAAGCACCATACATAGGTGGGCGAATTTCGCCACACATGGGTGGTTTTGCCTCACCTTACCTTACTGCCAAATTTTGCAGCAATCACACTGGAGACGTGTTGCTTCCACCGAGCGGACTTTGCACGCCGCAACTGCCGCTACTACAGAAGAATGACGTTCTCACGGTTTCCCTCCTTCTATGTGTCCCCATGGTACCCCAGATCAACCCCGCCCTTCTGGTACTGCGTGTTTCATCTTCGTACCAGCAGCAGCAGCACGATTCGCGTCACTCTGAACCATTTGCAAACGGAAGATTACTACGATCGCCTCTATGTCACCGAAACTAGACGCGGAACAGTCAGGTAGGGTTACTGTACTTATGTCACGTTTGTACCTATGTATGTACCCTACAGTATGTTATGTATGTTTGTACAGTGCGCTCTGACGAGTAAGCTCGTTTGAACTTCTAGTTTGTTGCGAGTTTTGAGGTGTGTACAAAGGAGACAGTGCACATAATGTGTAGTATGAACATATTTATATACTCTCAGAGGTCTCAGAGGCCACAATGCAGGTGTTGGAGCGCCATAGCGTCCCCGCTGCGTATGCACAACGCTGTGGTGCCGCAAGCTAAAGGTGGGTATCGGTAAAAATACCAATTATTCCAGGTGTGTGAACGATGAAGATTGCCGCGGTAATACCTACGACTCCGTGCGCAACGAAATGCGAGTGTGGCTGCAGCGACTGGATCGCACCCGGGCCAGCTCAGCCAGCAAGGGATTCCGAATCCGCGTGGAACACGGTGTGGCTCAAAATCAGCAGCACAGTCCGCATTTGCCTGCTTTCCAGCTTCGAGGCAACATCAATGTGCAAGCGACGATGCGAGGATGAAAGAGAATGTTTGACCGGTGACCGCTAAAGGGATGAGAAATCGGATTAGTAGTGATGGCGCAAAAGAAACATGTGCAATAAATAGCTCAGTAAAAGCCTGGCAGTATGTTTGATATCTATGGCAATCAGCAGAAAGGAAAAATAAAGCACCTCCTACTGCACCTACACTATACAGTACACTGCACCGCACTGGTTTCTGATTCATTCAGTATTCAGATGTCTATGCGAGAGAGGTGGAAACAGCCAATTTTTGCGAGATGTGTTGGTTCACGACTACTGTATGCGTACATAAATGTAACGTCTAATTATCTGTATGTTCGAGTAATCCATGGAGAATTAGTAGCATCGTCGCCAACCGTCAACCGAGATCATACATACTCTAGGGTACCCAATACATATCTGATCTCACCCCTTAGGAATTGGGGCTGTAACTGAGCAACCTCTGCACTAACATCAACATTCATTCAAATGAGTCTTTTAGTGTCAGTATCGGATCCGTTCACTTTCAAAAGTCACGTAGCACTTGAAACCAGTACTTGATATTGTGGTGTAAACCTTCGTATATAGCCCCGGGGGCTGTCAAAACGTTAATCGCCGATTGGGGGCCGGCATGTTTTGACCTTGAGGCCTTATCGGCTTTTTTGTACAAAAGAAGTCTGTACATTCTTACAGTTGTCTATGCACAATTTAATTCAAACAGTCCATATTCACTTCTCCCTATAACAAACGACGTCAAATGCGTCGCGTGTTCAAAATTTGCATACATTACTCTCCACGTGAAAAAAAACGGAAACGAGTCTGCCCACTCGTCCCAACCCTCTCCTTCCAGCCAACCCACCGCTTCCAGCCAAACAGCATTTCAGCCGCAAGCACATGCAGTCAAAGAACTCGCGACACAAAAACAATGCACAAAGCGCATAACACTCATAATGATCCAAAAGCTAGAGGTTGCTCAGTTACCATTCCACCCCTAGGGTATGTAAGCGTGCGTAATGTGCTTACCGACGTACATATGTAGGTACCGTTACCAGGTACAGTATATGTATGTACATCAGTAGGCCTGCCGCATCAAAGGTATGTACGGTATGTAGATCAGTACAACGATAGCAATTTTAATTACGTCTTGGACACTGTACTGCGCATCGGGCTTACAGGGATTGTCGTGTTGTGTCATAGTTTTGCGAGGGCTATCTTAGCCCAATGGCTATGCTTATTATTTCATTACATTAAGTGATTCTCACTATGTAGAATGGCCCCACGCTGCAGGATACAAAACAATAAAATATTCATAGCGTAGGGATTCCCTAAAGCTTAAAGCTTAGCTTAAAGCTTAGCTTAAAGGTCGGGTCGCTTGAAAAGCCACATAATAAATCTTAACGCCTCCTCAATCGTCGTCGCCACATGGTCAACCAGTTAAGTTGCTCAACCGACGCCAATCAACATGAGGGGTTTATTGGCACAACCGGCGCAACCGACATATGAGAGTTGCGCTTGGGATCGGTTGCGCAACTCCTGTCTCCTCCATCGTATGTATACATAAGCGTCAGTTGCGCAGCTGGTTGACCATCGTGGCGAGACGATTGAGGAGGAGTTAAACTAATACGAAAAATACTGAAACAAAACTTACACAAATCACGATAATATCCTATTTATTTAGTAGTGTATCGCCATTGCAATGAAGCCTCTGCTCGATTCTGTCATCTTTTTGACCTTCGCCTTTTCCTTGATTGGCCGGTCAGTGGCACAGTCGAATATTCGGCTATACCGTTCCGAGTTGCTGGACAATGGGGGCAGCGGTGTGAGTGGCAGTGGTCAGTCTGCTGTGGTGAACACATATCAGCAGTGTTCAGCGGTTGCTGCCATTCGAAAGCACCGCATCTTCTCCTTCGACCAAACGAGCACAGCGTGCGAAACCTTCTCTTCGGGACAGCTGTTGCCAGCGAACACCTCATCTACTGTAACCTACTGGGTGTTAAAGGGTAAAAAAATGCACACATTAGGCGCATGGTACTGTTGGGTAAACCCCCTCTGAAGTCTGACATCAACACCTCTGGCGCGGAGGGTGACGGTGTGGCGACCTCTCTGTGTTTACCCCGCAGTACCCTATCACTTTGTTGTTCGTTTCCGGCTTAGGCTACGTTTTTCTTTTGAAAAAATTCCATAAACCGAGATTGTTTACGTAAACAGTACTTTCTGTCTTTTCTTGCTGGAACTCAATACATGTATGTACAGCGATTCTCTGCGGTTTTAGATGCATTGAAAGATGAGACGGATGACTGCGCAAACAGCGATCCCTGCGGCAATGGTGGAGTATGCGTTGACAAAGAAAGTGACTACCTCTGCATTTGCCCGATCGGCTATTATGCTTCTAGTACTGGACACAGCTGTCCCCCCCACCCCCCCCCCCCCAAAACACAACACACCAAAAACGAAAAAAAAACAACCACGAACCAAAAAAAAAAAAAAAAAAAAAAAAAAAAAAAAGGGGGGGGGGGGGCACAATATCAAGTACTGGTTTTCCCAGTGCTACGTGACTTTTGAAAGTGAACGGATCCGATACTGACACTAAAAGACTCATTTGAATGAATGTTGATGTTAGTGCAGAGATGTTGCTCAGTTACCGCCCCAATTCCTAAGGGGTAGATCAGATATATAATTGATACCCTAGTCTATGTATGGTCTCCAGTTAACCGTTGGCAACGATACTACTAATTCTCCACTAAAGTATTACTCGAACATACAGATATTAGACGTTACATTTATGTACGCATACAGTAGTCATAAACCAACACATCTCGCAAAAGTCGGCTGTTTCCACCTCTCTCGCATCGACCATCTGAATACTGAATGAATCAGAAAACCGCGGTGCGTGTACTGTATAGTGTAGGTGCATAGTAGATACTTTATTTTTCCTTTCTGCTCATTCCATAGATATCAAACATACTCCAGCTTTTCCTCAGCTATTTATTGCACATTTTCTTTTTCGCCATCACTATCTAATCCGATTTCTCATCCTTTCGGTCACCATCAAACGTTCTCTTTCATCCTCGCATCGTCGCCTCACATATAGTTCCTCAAAGCTGGAAGGGCAATGCGGACTTGTGGATTGGCCACACGTTCCCACGCAGATTCGGAATCCCTTTCTGCCTAAGCTAGCCCGGGTGCGTCTCGTCACCCACCACACTCACATTTCGTTGCGCACAGAGAGTACCGCAGCAATCTTCATCGTTCACACACCTGGAATAATTGGTATTTTTACCCGATACCCACCTTTACTTCGGCACCGCGTTCTGACGCGCGGGGGCGTATAGCGCTCCACACCTGCATTGTGGCCTCTGAGACCTCTGAGAGCCTATCAATATTTCATACTACACATTATGTGCACTGTCTCCTTTGTACACACCTCAAAACTCGCAACAAACTAGAAGTTCAAACAAGCTTTACTCGTCAGAGCGCCCTGTACACACCGCCTAGCGTACTGTCAGGTTCATGCATAACCGGTACTAGACGTGACAAAGTCCAGTGAACCCTACCTGACTGTTCCGCGTCTATTTTCAGTCACATAGAGGCGATCGTAGTATTCTTCCGTTTGCAAATCGTTTAAAGTGACCCGACGTGCTGCTGCTGCTGAGTTCAAAGATGAAACACGCAGTCCAGAAGGACAGGGTAAGTATCTTCAGTACCATGGAAGCACACTGCAGAAAGGGAACCGTGAGAACGTCATTCTTCTGTAGTAGCGGCAGTTGCGGCGTGCAAAGTCCGCTCGGTGGAAGCACACGTCTCCAGTGTGATTGCTGCAAATTTTGGCAGTAAGGTAAGGTGAGGCAAAACCACCCATGTGTGGCGAAATTCGCCCACCTATGTATGGTGCTTTTATCCCCCCCCCCCCCCCCCCAATAAGGCCTCTTAGGTTGTCAATACGGTTTAGGAACGAAGAAACAGAGACAGAAGTTTCCCGATATACATTTTCAGAGAGCCACGTTTTTGAAAAATCGCCATTGATGTTTTGTAAAAGCACCATACCTACAGTAGGTTAGCAGGATTTGGCCCATGGGTACCCCCACGCTACACATGAATCAATTATGACCAATACTTTCAACCCCCCTCCCCCTCAAGGAGGTTCAAAGCTTGCAACTATACCTGCACTGCCGCTGATGCCCTTCCTCCCATCAGGAGCCTGTACCACCACGGGTCGTGTCCCGGCATGGACAGACTTGCTGGTTGCAGGAGCGGCGAACGGGGGAGAGGGGGACAGGATCGGCCTCCGTGGCTGCGCGCCGTCGGATGAACGCGCGTCTTATCTGCGTCCCTCCGCCGCAGTTGCGAGAGCAACGACTCCAGTTGCTCCAGGAGTACACACAGTGCACAGGCGGGGGTGGTGGTCCTTGTCTAGCGACTCTGATGTGAGTGTCCGATTCGGGGATGTTGTCGATGTCGATGGATGTCCATGTCGATGTCGCCTCGTGCATGTTGTCGATATCTGATGGATGAGATTCCTCGTTTCTTCCTCTCCCCACCCGGAGTGTAACGGCTGGTTACAAGCTTAAATTAAATCATCCTAAAGATGCGACAACGTAACTCGTTTATAAATTTAAATGTGTTCGTCTGCGGTTTTTCTTTCATGCTTACTTTCGCCCAATGCAACAATAGTCAACCTTGAAGACCTCATTCGTTTGCGCTCTTCCTCCTCCAAGATCTCGCAGAATCAGAACCAATTTGTTGCCTTTCGTGGTTCCTCGTGTAACACTGGGGTAACGACTAAGCCACAATATCTGAAACATTTTAGGGTAGACAGACAGAACCATCGAAAAGGCACATACTATAACTATACTACATAGTCGTTCCGTTCAACAGCAGATTTAAAAGTAGGTACATTATCTCTTGGGCATTTGCTCGTACCATATCTTCTATGCCACCCACCCCAGTGACTACTTTCGCACTAGCGTGCTACACCTAGGTAGGTAGTACATCAGGTACCTAATAGTACTGTACATAGAGTAGCTAAGCGGGAAACCAGTGTTGGTTAGGTCAACGTGTGGATTTGCAAGTCCCTGCTTGAAATCAGTAGCTTTTATCTCCTTCTCTAAATTCGAGCCAACGGTTCCAACAATAACCAAGGTTCGATGTGGTTGCGAGGTTGATGCGCCTTATGAAGTACAGAACTCGGCTACCAGGCGGGGACTAAAACAGAAGCGAAAATTCAGCAGTTTTTAAATCGGCGAACTCGGTGATTTTACATGTTCAAGCATAGTTAGGGCTCCAAATTAGGAGTTCACGTCTGTGGCGCCCTAATAAACGTTTCCCTATACCACGATAGTGGTATACTAGCATGACAGGACTCAACCATCTTTATGCTGTAGGTACCTCGATGTATCCAAACACACTTTTCTCCACTGGAGATGCCAGTCTTGATGATGCTTCTTAGAGGCGGTCCTGGCGATTATATGTTCTCCACATGCTGAAGCTAAAAAAGCGAAACGCTTTAACGGATTAGTATGCCTGTTTATAATTGCAATACACTTAGGTTCGGTACATAATAGCACATAGTGCAACGTTTATCGACTCAAGAAAAAGCTTACGCGTGCCCACAAATCCTTCCGTGGCTTTGCAGGTGTCCCTTGCAGATACTCTGGACAGTGACACTGGGCACAGTTGGCAGGGTTCGGATCTCCGCCAGTGGAGGTATCGCAAGCGGCTGAACCAGCTCCGCAAACCCTGCTCAATCTGCCGGGACCATTGCAAGTCGGTCACGCCGCATAGAGCGATTGTTGCAACATGTACTTCAGGTCCAAAGAACCCATATGACCTCACAGCAATCCCATTTGTGTTCCGAAATACGGGTGTCCTTAGATTCGATGGTGTTCAGGGTGCTCGGGTTGAGTCAAGAAACCCTGGAATGAAGGAAATTTCCAAAATCAATTCGATTTCTATACTCGGAAGATATTGTGATGGGGAATTTAATTAAGATATCCACAAATTAATTCAAATATATCGCGATGGGGAATTCTGAAGCAGTAACGTGGAGGATGGGAATGGTTTGCTTTACCGTTCTCCGATAGTGCATCATGGATCCAAATATCGTACTGGTAGTCAAAGGTGCATCTAAAAAGTTTCGTCAAAAAAGCGCATTTCGGAAAAAAACTTGTTCCACATTGTACATACAGTAAGTAATACCGAACTACACTGAAGCGTTTGTATCTAGCTACATACATCATATCTGAAATGTACTTACCGCATTGGTACAGAGTGCATGATATGACTAACGTAGGCAAGGTACCGGTACTACGGACAGCATACGCTGGATTTCCACTGCTGCGCACAATACACTTCAAAAAGTTGTCTTCAAAATCGGTTCTTCTATTTGGGAACAAAATCTCTACGAAGTTGTCTCTGTCTTGTCTGGATTGCTTGTGAAAAAGACCGATCGCATGGCCAATCTCATGTTCACTAGTTCCAATCTGGTATGAAAAATCTTTGGCCATGTACAAAATAGGTGAGGCTATTTGACTTTAATTCTTTAGCAACACCTGACTCGTATAGACGTACGAATTTCTCACCGACTCACAAAATCTGTTTAGCCAAATATCCTGACCGTCAGCGCCACCCCGACGCCCAATACCTTGTGATCTGCACGCACTTCTGAAAAGTCGAAAAAGCGGTTATCCCGCATCTAAGTACACATAGTATGGCCGAATCCCCTACCGTACCTGGTCGTGTAATATACGATACATACCGTATTTTGGGTCTTCAACCCCATGGGTACAGCCCCATTATAGCCTATACCCCACTGAGCATAGCCCCCAGAGCCCCATTAGCATGGGTATAGCCCCATTTTAGCCCATTAGTATACAAAAATCGAGAGGTCTGATGGGGGTTGTTCACTAGAGGGGAGCTGTACTTACATTGGGGGGGGGGGGGGTGAGAAGAATGAGGACAAAATTTTTGTTTGTGAGAGTTGTGTAGAGGCATGTTTTTGTGGCGTCAAAAGTATGTGTTTTTGGGCATAATCATGGTAAAAACAGCATAATTTTAGTATCATACACACACAAGCAGAGGCTTATGATATGTAGGCATAGCAGCATGGTGTAGGAGTACTGTACATACATAGCTAAACCAGAGTACCTATACACAGCTAGCTTGACTAGCTTATATAGGTACGTGGGTTAGGTATCATTCTTCCAATACATGGGGGTTATACACCAGGGGGATATATTGTACGTACAAAGGACAAAATTTATGTTTTGCCAATGGGGGTTATAACTAGGGGATACAATGGGGGAAGATGTACACCCAAAAATACGGTATGGGCATGGAATGGGTTTTCCAGATGCCAGCTATAGTACTCTGGTCGTTTAGGGGCATTGCGCAGCCTGTTATGGAGTGCTTCTGTGGAAATTCACCTTCGGCACCTTTTTTATGGTACCGCAGCCGTTTCCCCCAGCATATTTGAGACTTTCGTATTTCGTTGCTGACCAGTTTAAAATTTAACCCCTCGTGTATGCTGAGATGTGGCTACCATTCCACACGCAACACTTTGGCTTATTTCAAGATTTCCAACTGGGGCGCCCGCTTCAAGGAGACAAAATCGACTCTAGAACTTGGGCTTAGAGCGAAAGAGGATGAGATTTTACAATTTTACATGGGTATATACACCTCAGGTGCTTTCAAAAGTTAGCAATTCAAAATTTGCCTGCCCATACAAACTTTCCCGCCAGATACGTACCTCCTTTCATAAAATCTTACGGAATCAAATTGGAGATCAGCATGTGTCAGGCTGTGCTTTGCCTCGCTCGGTTTACATTGCTTACATAGGCCTACGTACGTACTACCTACTTACGTATTTATGTACATATGTACCGTAGTGACTACAGGTAGACGTAACGGGACAGGTACATTATACGGTACGTACATACTCCTACCCTACTGGTCAAAAGTACAGGTACGATTGCGCGCGTTTTATTGGACTTGCCAGTAACGCGCATGCAACCGGCGAGCAACTCGCTGGTACTTGAACGGCATCTTGAGAGCGGAGATCAAGTGGTCATAATAATCCGCCTCGCGTCTTTTCTCTCATAATCTGCTGTTTGTTCAAGTCGATTCAGGGCAATGTTAGGACGGAAAGTTTTTATGCTTCAGATGAAGGACTAACCCGATTTATGGTGCACGCGCTCACTCGCGCGCAAGTTTTATCCCCCTCTTAATTGATGCTGTTCAAGTACGCGCATGTACACCGCGCGTACGCGCGGCAAAGTACCTGTACTTTTGACCTGTAGGGTATATCGTGCTCGAAGTTGGATTCAGGAAGAACTCCATGTCCATACCCAGCCGACAGACATCGCTCACTAAACGGAATCGAAAAGCAAAAACATCATCATAATTATCCTATTTTTCTCATGGTCGTTGAAATCCAAGTATTTTTCCGCCCCGCTGCTACTGGCACACTGTTTCCAGCAGAATCAAACCAAATTAGGGCGAGTGTTGGCATTGTAGAAGTCTATAGCCATCCTTGAGGCCCGCCAGTTATCACGGGAGCTGTCCCTCCTGTATGTGTAACAATATCCGGATAGGGGAGGGTTGGTTCGGTTAAGGCGGTCATACAGATGATTCGGTTTGACCAGGAGACCAACGGAAGCCATACCGCGCTTCCCGCGGCGTAGTACGGCGTTTCTGCCGCTCCGTCGCTTAAGATCCTTTCGGAGACAGTTGCTGCAGTTGTACGCTGCAGCCAACTCTTCCATTTTGCTTCATGTTCTAAGATGTCGTAGTCGTCAATAAAGGGTGACACCTCATCTCGCCTTGGCTTCGTCAGCTGTAATAGGTGGGTAGGATCGATTCGGCATGTAAAACTCGATTTTGGGTTACCAAAAAAAATTTGAAAAATCGATCCTCACCTTCACTGTGGGAAATCTTTGCCACGCCCAATAAAGAGCCAAAAGCTTCCCCCAACTGGGACCCCCGTCCCCCCCCTCAGCGAAGCCGTCACCCAAGTCGGGGACGCTATGGGTTGCCCACCCAACGTCTTTTGAGCATTCGCATACTGTAGTTTCTTTTTGGTGGGCGCTTCATGCATCTTTCGTCTCCAACCTAACCTGTTGAAAGGCGTCCCCCAGGTGGGGGACGGGAGTCCCAGTTGGGGGACGCTTTTAGCTCTAATCGGGCGTAGCCTGAACACGACTATTGTTCACAGATTCTCAGTCCTCCTCTATTATGGGGTCCTGGGTATACATATCTACGTACACTGTAGCCCTCATATCATAATCTCTATGCATGTACGTATGTACCTAGGTACGTAGACGGTATGTACAAGAGCTCCCCCTGGCATCGCTACCTCGTGCACGGGGGGTGGCGGTGTGGTTGCCTGTCTTCGTCGGCCAGGGACAGGTCACCGTCCCTCTTGCTGTCTGCGTCCATTCATTTCAATGCACTGCAGAATTATTGCGG
>JASAMW010006872.1:0-44433 GCA_030247985.1 Epsilonema sp. ZAB3_2
TTGCAGCACATGAAACACGGCGCGCATCTTTTCGGTCGTTCCACACGGAGAGAAAGAGAAGCAACTGACCGCGCGCTAGCCCACCCGTCCGCTACCCCGCGCGCGCCACACACACACACACCATGAAACAACGCGCGCCTCCCTCTCGTTGCGTTCAGACGGGGAGTGAGAGAGAGAAGAGAGACGGCGCTATGATAAATCTGTGTTTGTTGTGTTTTCCAGCTGCTGCTTGCTGTTCCTTGAACAAGAAAAGACGGCGGCTTTTCGCCTTGTTATTTCACTTCACATCTGCGATGACTTCTCTCCTCATGTTATGCATGCGTACATACATTTGTTTCACTACTTATTTTCATACACGACCATCTTGTTCTCTGCTTACTGGTGCGCTTTTGAATATCTGCAACATCAGCCAGCTTCTGTGCATTCTGTATTTGCTATACGTGACGCGTCGTAAATTTACTGCGCAGTTTCCAACTTTTTCGCTCCGAGTTGTGCTCCAAAATACCTCCGACTTGGCTCCAAGAGAAGTCTCCGAATTCGGAGCGTTATTCGGTTGTTCAGTGTTCACACGTCTCCGAGTTACAAACTTGGCAGTTCGAGTTCACACGTACGTTACGTTTGGAAAAACGGAGCAAGTTCGGTAGAAACTCGGAGATTTTACATGTTGAAGCATAGTCAGGCCTCCGAATTATGAGCGACTTCGGAGTTCACGTCTGAAGCACACCAGTGGTCAAACCTGCTGATAGAGCGAGCGCGTTGTAAGGCTTGATAGATGTCCTGATTTTTGCTGAATATTTGCTTCAGATTACCCAAGGCCCCATCAAACGTTTCCTCGGAATTCAAACTGAAAAGAACAAAACATGCGGAACATGCATTCAGTACTGAAGAAGAAACGCGTGAACCTGTCTATAGTAGTCTGGCCAGAGAGAGTTGACTATGGGACTCAAGTCGTCCTGTGTAGTTTGCACGTACTTCTTCAAAATAGAGTACACGAACGAAGCAGGGACAAAAATCCGCAATTGTGAATCTATTTTACGCAACGCGCCTTGAATGTCATAGCCAACTCTTTTACTGGCCAGACTATAGCTAGATAAAGCCTGTCTGTCAGTATCAACAGCGACATACAGTATGCATACATACCATCTCAAGTAGTGATAAACAGCATCAACACCGCAGCATCTTCCAGCCATCAGCGTTCCAAGCTGGTTGTGAGCCATTCCTGAAACGACCAACACAACAACATCACATGCTAAGTTATACAGGGTATTGTGGGGTAAACCCGGCCACCTAAGCTCCTTTGAACTTGCTCTTCCAGCAAATGATGAACCAAATAGCTCATTTGAAAGAGGAGAGGTCAAGGAATCGATCGCTATACTATTTGTCTCAATCGGTCCATCGATTGCTGAGATATACAGCCCTGAAACTGAGATGGCCGGATTTTCCCATGGCCGGGTTTACCCCCATAGTACTCTGTACTGCCTTCTACAGCAATACAAATATACGCATTCCCTCAGCAGACAACTCGCTATATCCAATCCACTACTTGTGCTTATCCCGCCACGTTCCATAACCAGCACAAGTAAGGGATAAAAGAGCAGCGGATATTATATCTCTTACCATGAGTGGGTCGGAGAGCCAACGCCTCATAGTAATAATGCTGTGCCACAGAAAAGCTTGCATCATCCACCTCATCTTCCTCGTTGTTTAGAGCAAAATCCATCCTGTATCTCGCTGAAATTTGAAAGCTGCGATGCAACATAGGCTACTATAGTCTGGCCAGTAAGACGCTATGGCATTCAAGGCGCGTTGAGTAAAAGATTCACAATTGCGGATTTCTGTCCGTGCTTCGTGTACTCCTATTTAGCAGAAGTACATGCAAACCACACAGGACGACTTGAGTGCCATAGCCAACTCTCTCTGGCCATAGACTATATAGCTATTGGCCTTTACCCGTCAGTTCTGTGTGCAGCGGTGAAGGCCCTTCCTTTGGATTAGGCTGAGAGGTAGTTATTTCAAACAAGTACAAGTAGCATTCGTGGTAAAACAACAAAATAAAATACACCTGTTGTAGCTTGCCTCACCAACGGGTGCGCCCAATGTACATGTGCATTTTTAGTCGAAAGGCGTGATGCATGAGTGTCGTTACATGCCAGTTTCCACTTGGTGCTGTGGGGTAAAGCCGGACACCTAAGCTTTCTTGAACTTGCCGCTTCAGCAAATAAATGATGAACATTGTAGCTCATTTGAAAGAGGAGAGTTCAAGGAATCGATTGGTAGAATACTTGTCTCAATCGGTCGTATGGTTGCTGAGATATAAAGGTGTCCGGGTTTACCCCACAGTACCCTTATGCCTAAACGCTGTTCCCTCGTCCAAAAGAGTTTGGTACTTTTCTCTTCCTCGCTCACCCAAATCTCCAAGATAGAGTAGGACTCTGTAGGCGGTGTGTAGCGTCCAAGCTCGAACTGCTTCCTTTTCCTCGCCGCTATCTTTTCTTAGCCTGTCGTCTCTTCTTTCGTCTCCAGTTGGTTGTGGCCAGCTGTCACTGCTGAGCTCAGTTCTCAGACGAGTCAACAAAGAGTGATAGAAGCCGCTAGCTGATCCCAACAGAAGCTCAGTCCACGCCCGGTTTTCCTCCGTCAACTTCTGCAAAAAAAAGGGAACGGTCCCAAAACTTACTATTTAGGGTACTATGGGGTAAAACCGCTAATGGGGAAAATCCGCCCACCTATGGCGCTTTTACCCCCATTCAAAACCGGCTCTGGAAAATGTATCTCGGAAAACTTTCACCTCTGTTTCTTTCTTCCTAGCCATGACTTTACAAACCTAGGCCTGAAGGGGGTAAAAGCGCCATTGTTGGACGGATTTCCACCCATGGGCGGGTTTACCCCATCCCATAGTACCCTACTATTACTATTACTATTTTTTACTACACCTACAAACAGGGAAGGGAGCTAAGTAGTAGGTCATACGTTTCTTAGTACACAAAGGGTTTTCCCAATGAGTTCTTCGCGGCCGGCCGACCGGACCAAAACATAAGTGGGCCGGACCAAACATCGGGAACAAATATTGGTCGAAGCCCTTTGCCTTCCTTGGGCCACCTGTCTGCTCTCTCACATCCCTGCAGATCTTCTCCCTCCTTCCTCCCTCCTTCCCGCTCCCCCACGCTGACCGTAATCCTCTTTATGACCACTCAAGAGGGAGGAAACAAAAGCTCGTCCGTTTCGTCCGATGTCTTGGGCTGGGACGAAAGAGTCCGGACCGCCGGCCCTTTTTGGTTCATTGGGAACACGCTAATCCTTCGGCCGGCCGGCGGGTCCGGCCCATTTTAAGGGTTTGGGAAAACCGTTACAGTTGCTCCATTGAAAGAATGCACGGAGGAAGAGATGAAAGTGAAAGTGGCTGACGCGGTTGGGTTGGTCGATACGATAGCGACCCCGCGGTATTTAGTGAAAGTTTGGATCGGTGCCTGCGGGATCGTCGACCGTCATTTGTTGCCAATTCTTCTTTTCACTCGCTCCTTTTCCGCTCCCAGATGATTGAACAAGGTCGACGACCCTGCAGGCACCCATCCAAACTTTCACTAAATACCGCGGGGTTGCTATCGACCAACCCAATCGCGTTACCGCATATCGTCCATACGAACGTGCTATTGTATTTTAAACCTGAGTTGAGGCACGCACCTCTTTGTTCACACGGCAGATCTGAATGGGAGCGTAGAAACATTTCTTCCAAATCAATTCCTCTGCTTTTCGTCCGTATTCAAGAGGATTCAAAAACAGCAACTTCTCACACGCTTCGCGCAATCTACAACTCCAAGAAGATTCCAAGTGAATCAAGCTAAAGTACAAATTATAATTCTAGGACCCATGTATTATTTATCTCGAGAACTACGCGACGTAGAGCAAAGCGGTCAAACTTCCACGGATAACTTTAGCTCGCCTCTCCAATAAAAAAAACCGTTTGTCTCCAGCTGCTCTGTGTGTCGAGATCTCGCCAAATTTCTTCAGTACTAAAATCGCCAAATCGGGCGTGGACCATTGGGCAATTCTAAACCTCGCAAACTCCCGAAAAATCAAAATGGCAGAAATAAGCATACGTGGTGAAGACGATGAAAATGCGCATCGGGCGTACAGGGTCGTAGGGTGTCGTGGTTTGCGTGGTTTAGCGTCTGCCGAAAGGTGACACGATTTCAGTGCTGAAGGAATTTGGCGAGATCTCGACACACAGAGCAGCTGGAGACAAACGGTTTTTTTTATTGGAGAGGCGAGCTAAAGTTATCCGTGGAAGTTTTGACCGCTTTGCTCTACGTCGCGTAGTTCTCGAGATAAATAATACATGGGTCCTAGAATTATAATTTGTACTATAGGTTTATAGTCGGATTTTTTGCTGTGCGAATACTCGTGACGTAAGGTTATTTTTGACTGGTTTTCGTATTCTGTGTGGTGTCAATAAGTCTATGTTTGTTATATCAAATTTGATGTGATAAAAACAGAGTTCTTGACAGAGACAAATATCAAAGACAAAAATAACCAACGTCACAAGTATGCGCGCGCACAGCAAAAGAAACCGATTATTTCAACCACCCAGCTTGAGTAGGCCTTTATGCTTATTTTTAAGTCTCATCGTCACTCGCAATGGGGTACTGTGGGGTAAACCCGGCCACCTAAGCTCCTTTGAACTTGCTGTTACAGCAAATGATGAACCAAATAGCTCATTTGAAAGAGAGAGAGTTCAAGGAATCGATTGAGAAAAGAATTGCCTAAACTTTGGTGGCCCTTTCCCATAAACCTATCTTTGTCCCATGATTTAGATTAGCCGGTCGATGTGATCACGTGATCGGCGTCCCGAAACTAACGAAGGAAGACTACGGTTACGTACGTATGCGCGTTGCGTCGTTGTCTTCGTTTTTACTACGTACGTACGTACCGTAGTCTTCTGCGACGCCGCGGGTTGCCTGCCACTGGCTGACGTAGAGTGAAGAGTAGCGCTTGACTAGGATGGTGCCAGCCAGGCCCTGCGGCGGCATTTTAGGTGTTTCCCGGACCCCGCCCAATATAGAGCGATGCTCAGTGGTCCGTAGATGAGTACTGTAGGCTGAGTACGTAGAATGTACAAACTAACATGGTCTAGTGGCTGTACAGTTTCGTCCCTTGGACTAGGACGGAAGTAGAAGAATACGCTTCAAGGGCGCAGGGCGCCTGGTCTGTAGACATGTTACATAGGTCTTGTCACTGGAAGCAATGATGAAGAAGCATGGAGGCTATCTTCGACGAGTTCGCTAATATACATAGCTGTAGTGAACGTTGGCGTATGTACAGGTGGGCGTAAGCTTGGTGAATTATTTATGTGCCCAAAACCACATCTACATAGGGACTAGAAGGCACGACCTCTTTAGGAGAGACCAAAACAGAAGAGTGCCAGGAGTGAAAGAGTATGTGCGAGAGAGACTAAAATCCTATACACAATCCGCTGACCAATAGGGTCAGGGCAAATGGCGGCACGGTTCCGCCTACTGTACTGATGGACCTACATAATAGGAAGCGTCTCATATCCGTACGTACATACCGCCACCCCTACTAACCCATATCACACACGCATGCACACATCTACTATGTATACGTACGTACGTACTGTAAGGTAGGGCCGCTTTTAGGCTGCACCCTGCGTGTACTATACGTACGAGCTTACGTACGTATGTATGTTGAATGTACAGTTATGTATTGACGCGTTTTGTATGGCGTCCTTTACATCCTCCCCCGCTTGGACGTTATTTCGTCCTCGAAATAAGGGGGAGGTGAAGCTTACCTACGATTAGCTAAGGAAAAGTAAAAACTTACTGAAAAGTGCACCTACAATTAACTAGTGCAGCTCAATTTTACCCAGAAATGTAAAGGCCCTACAATTACATAAGCCCTGCGGCGCTTACCTACAAGTATACGTATTGTATGTAACATATCACAACATGCAGTCGGCGTCTTCCTTTGCTTTTGCTGACGCCTTCATTACGGTCCCTCAGTCTTCCCCTCGTGGGACCGGAAAAGTCTCTCCCCCGCTTCGCCTTTGCCCCGGGTGTGTCCGTTGGCTTTGCGTTGGGTGACTGTATTGGGTGCTTGCCAGCGGATGGCTGGGTTGAGTCGACGGTTGCTTGGAAGTTGCTGTGTGACTTCCTGTCACAATCATGGATGGAAACCGAAGCGCGATGGCGTAATGGTCCCCGTCGGATCCGCCCGGAAAGTGAGAGCCGGATTCTCTTTTGTCCTTGTATCTTTCCTTGGCGCTATTGCTATGTGATGTGTGAAGTGTTGCTGCTCTTTTCCAGGTTTGAATGGGCATATTGTTTTGGGCGCAGAAGAGGGGAGCCTGCATTAGCGCTGCTATCGCCCTCTGCGGATCAATCTGCCCCAGAAGAGCTTTTGGTAAGCTCACCGTATATTGCGTGCTCTTGTCTATGATGGGGAGATGGGTATTTTGGTACTGTGGTGGATGGCAAATGTACTGTGAACTCGCAGAAAGGGTCATTCCGTTTGCGTTCGTCCCCTTTTGGGTTTTGCCATGCTCTGACAAAACCACCACCCGCTCAATCGCGGTCACAGCATGGGCGCCATTCAACCACATTTTGCCTCCGGGCTTCGCTAATCCCTCATTAGGATAGTTGTCCCTTGCGCACTGCGTTTTGTTTCCCCCTTCAGTACATACCGCGACCTCAGTCGCACTTTGTTTTCGACTTTTATCTGGTTGTCCCTCTGTTGCATTGGCTGCTGAAACATCTTGTATTTGCATTGCGTTAGGTATTGCGATTCCCGCGTCGCTATTTCCTTTAGCATTAGTGTACAAACTGCTGTGATTGTGAACTGCAGCGTGGATGAAACGAGGATGCAGTGGCGTTTTATTTTCCAGATCAAAGCCAGGAAGAAAGGATGGCTGAGAATCCAAGTCCACTGTTGGACCAGGATATGGAGATTCACTTTGACGACGGAAGTGGTAAGATTGCTTTCCATTGCATTTGCACTGTTTGCTACTTATCGCTTTTGTTCTACCAGTTGTACTTGTAGGTAAGATACGTTTACACTTGCGCTGTTCGACCGTGATGTAGGGGGCGTTTTGTTTCACCTGACTATTGTTGCGATTCCCGTGTTGGTGTGCAATCCGCTTGGCGGTGACCATACACGCCAACTGGGTGACGTTGCGGTATGTATCTGTCTGTTGATGGGATGGTTCTGCTTGCGCTAGAAATTCATCTAAGTTATTGAATGGCCTTTTCTCTGTTATCATCCCGACTGTACCGGCCCTATCTGTGGTGTAGTGTCGCGTTTTGCATTCTTCATTGCTGTGTGAAGTGTCATGATAGTCACAATATACATGTCTTTGTGGTTGTCTAATGGGTTGGATGGATGAGCGACAGACAATGGAGAAATGCCCCATCTTTCCGCACCTCTGGCATTGCTGATCCAGGGCTGGACAGGCAGTGCGGTCATGTCGAATTCCCCCACAGAAGTAACAAGAGCCCCTGGATTCTCTACCATTGCTGAATTGTCTCATGGGAGAGCTTCGCTGTCCAAATGGCCCATTGCCATTGAAGTAACCACTGTCGCCTAGAATTTCATATTCCTGAGCCAGAAGCAGTATAGCCCTCTCAAGCTTGTCAAGTCTGTTTGCGGCATTGGAAAGTTCATCCGGCGCATTAGCTGCCTCGATTGGCCATCTACTGTCTGCGTTATTATTCTGCACCTGTTGGATCAGCTCTTGGATTTCCTGCAACTGCTGCTGTTCTTCACTCTGGTCCTGCCTCGTCTTTATCACTTAATTCAGCCTGTTGGCAAAGGTCTGGATTAGAGCGCCATCCTTCTCTTCTCTCTTTGTTGCTTCCCGATTTTGGGTGCGGAAACGCTTTAGGCCTGCTCTATCCCGCCGGCCTTTCAATTCAGCCTCCAGTTGGGCCACAAAATCCACGGTTTCAGTGAAGTCTGTTGTTCTGCCCTCTCCAAAGATTGTGGCGTCGGTGAGCTGCGCAGCCAGAGCAGGCAGCAAGCCATTCCGGAAAGCTTGACAAAGCTGCTTGTCATTCTCCGGAGCATGCACATCCTCCCTGGGAAAAGCGTTCATGAATTTGTCCAGGAGTTCCTCAGCGAACTCCATCACCTTTTGTCCAGGCTGCTGACAGGCGTCCTCAAAGGCGTTTTCATGTACGCCCATCTTATGTTCCAATCTGCCCGCCAAGGCTTCCTTTGCATGTTCATACGTGTCTCTTTTGTCTGGGCGTAGGGCATAGAATACTTTCAGGGCTCGCCCGCGCAGTTTAGCGGGCAAAAGTTGCAGTGCTTGGTCATCCGTCCAACCCTTCATTGCCACCTGTTGGTCTAGAAGGGCCAAGAATTCGAAGATATTGTCCCCCTCATTGCCCATAAAGTATCCCAGGCCAGTCATGTCGGTATCGGGAGCCGCAGGGGCCACGACTATCTGGGGTTGAGGCGGGGGTTCCGGTCGTCTTCGTGCCTCTTGCAGTTGTTCATTCATGTCAGCCACAAGCCGACGTAGTTGCAGCATTTCATATCTTCCTTCCCGTTCGCCAAGAACTTCTTGATTGTCTCTTCTGTCTTCCTCAGCCATAGCGTTATTTTCTTCTGTCGGTCGTTTTCGTTGTACGTACAGATAAGTTGGGCCGAAAAATTAATGTACGGCGGCGATGCCAGCGATTTGAAGTTGGAGAGGTGTTCGTAGGTATGTAGCCGTATGTAGACTAGCTGAGAGCACGTAGGTATCAGTAGTAAGTTGAGCTGGTGATGTAGCAGAGGCGTAGGTACTGTAATGTATTCGTACGGACTTGGCGTGGGACTGTGACTGTACTGTATGTATGTGTGTGTTCTTTCTACTTGGTCGTGGATGCGTTTAGTTTGTTTTCAATATTTACTATGCGTGATGTCATGGCTAGCTAAATGTGCCTACTGTAGTTATCTAGTGCTGAGCGTACCTAAAGCTGAATTAGAATCGGCTGTTGCGTGAAATGTGGCTTGAGATGTAGACAGTCTATGCGTCAGTATTTACCTAGTGGCACAATATGTACGGAAGTTTATCTGTTGAGTCGCGACGAGCACAAGCAGGCCTAAAGACAACCGAATTCGAAGTCGTCCTAGACTGGACAATGATGCCCACTAACATGCGCTCCTCTCTGCGTCTGCGTTGGCTTGGGTTATATTGTAGGTATGTAGGTACCTACCTTACATAGCATACGGTTGTGAGGCGGTTAGCAATCTACTGAACCGGTGGGATAATTAGTGACATAACGGCGCGACAGCCTTGTCTGGCTCCCAACTGAGTTTCGCCTGCGCGGCTTTCTTTTGTCTGGTCTGTACTTGTCTCATCCCGTCGAAACTCGGGACTTTGTGATTGTCAGGGCGATTAGCGATGAGTGCTCATTAGGTATCTCCTGTGACTTGCACCTATTTTTCGCCGTTTTGGCCTTTCTATTGCAGCTGCTAGACGGACTTGTGAATCTCATGAGCTCTTCTCTCGTTTTTGCGGTGATTGCATCTGCTTGGGTCAGCGTTGCTTTCGGTATCCCCCGTTTCCTTTCAGACAGGATTAGCAGGTGGGTGAGACTGTGGAGATTAGCTATTTTTGGACTTTTGACCATTTCCTATCAAGGGCTAATTACGCAGGTGACGGGGTCAAAGTTGTTTTTCACTTTGCGACGGATTCTTCCTTCGCGCCGAAATATGAATTTTTATCTTGGCTTGGGTTTAGAAGTTGGCTACTGTATTACTGTATCCGAAATGGCGTCATGCATAAAGCGTTTGGCTCATGTATACATATTGCAAATTGATTAGGCACATGCTCGAACAAGCGATAAACGGTTTTAGCTTTGTGTTGGCTTTTCTTTGAGCTAAGTTGGCAGTCGCATAGTACATACTAGTTTATTAGCTGGGTGTGAGCGAGTACTGGATGCCGTATGTAATACTGTATGCTTGTTTTAGCTGAGCTGGAATCGCCTCGTGACTCTCTGAAAGCTATCAAGATTCGTCAGAGCGTCAACTGATCACTCTGCAGCATTTTAGAGGTTGAGTTGTGTAGGGTGCCGCCGTCGCCAGAAACAGGACCATCGGTTCCAGCTGTGTTGTAGCTGCCGGTGTGCGTGCACTGTATCCTCACGTACTGTACTAAATTACTAACTGTATTCGCTATTAGATTACGTACATAATGTCCACAGTTAAGCTACACGGTAATAGATGTCTTTTACCTATACGTGTACTGTACACGGTGGGATGGCAATGGAGTGTTCCGATTGGGGCGTACTATGGTTGTTGTGCTGCATTTATTACCGTTTTTCCTAATATGCCGGTGTGTACGTACGTACTGTACTGTCTTTTATTCGATTTATGAGGTACATACAAACGCCGCAATTGTTCGTTTTTGCTATCGGTTGATTTGAGTATTGTGCACATTTTTACCGACTGTAGTAGCTACTGTACGTGTTCGTTTGTCTCAAACGGACGCTTTTTGTTGTTTTGTTTTCACCCCGGTGTGTATTCGCTTTCCTTGTTGTATGTAGTATTATTGCATTATTGCTGTATTGTATTATTATTGTTGTGGTATTGTTATTATTATTATTATGACGCATGTCGCCGTCTCGTATGTTTTGGTTTGTCATTTCTTGCGTGTAAACGTATGGTTTGCCATGTCTTACGTGTAATGTATAGTTTTTCATCTTTTACGTGTAAACGTACTGTATTTTCATTTTTGGGGTTTACATTGCTTGCGCTGTTCGCAAGGCTTCCTTGTCATTTCTTGTATTTACTGCTTGCGCTGTTCGCAAGACTTCATTCATAGTCGTTTCAGCTGGCTTGCCCTGTCATCCGGCAAGGCTTCATAGTCGTTTCAGCTGGCTTGCCCTGTCATCCGGCAAGCATAGTCGTTTCAGCTGGCTTGCCCTGTCATCCGGCAAGGCTTCATAGTCGTTTCAGCTGGCTTGCCCTGTCATCCGGCAAGCATAGTCGTTTCAGCTGGCTTGCCCTGTCATCCGGCAAGGCTTCAGGTACTTGTGATGTCCACAAGTTTTTCACAGCTGTGCTTGCGCTGTTCGCAAGGTAATAAAGTGCGGGGATTCGTAACCCCGTCACATAAGGGCGGGGAGTCGTAACCCCGTCCCCTGCGAGGCGTCCCTCGACTTGACTAGTTGCAAAATTGAAATGTGAAATGTTATTGACTTGATGACGTAACGATGGCCGTTGAGAACCACCAAGCACGGTCCCCGGCTCGGCCCCCAGAAAATGCGACGCCGCGGGTTGCCTGCCACTGGCTGACGTAGAGTGAAGAGTAGCGCTTGACTAGGATGGTGCCAGCCAGGCCCTGCGGCGGCATTTTAGGTGTTTCCCGGACCCCGCCCAATATAGAGCGATGCTCAGTGGTCCGTAGATGAGTACTGTAGGCTGAGTACGTAGAATGTACAAACTAACATGGTCTAGTGGCTGTACAGTTTCGTCCCTTGGACTAGGACGGAAGTAGAAGAATACGCTTCAAGGGCGCAGGGCGCCTGGTCTGTAGACATGTTACATAGGTCTTGTCACTGGAAGCAATGATGAAGAAGCATGGAGGCTATCTTCGACGAGTTCGCTAATATACATAGCTGTAGTGAACGTTGGCGTATGTACAGGTGGGCGTAAGCTTGGTGAATTATTTATGTGCCCAAAACCACATCTACATAGGGACTAGAAGGCACGACCTCTTTAGGAGAGACCAAAACAGAAGAGTGCCAGGAGTGAAAGAGTATGTGCGAGAGAGACTAAAATCCTATACACAATCCGCTGACCAATAGGGTCAGGGCAAATGGCGGCACGGTTCCGCCTACTGTACTGATGGACCTACATAATAGGAAGCGTCTCATATCCGTACGTACATACCGCCACCCCTACTAACCCATATCACACACGCATGCACACATCTACTATGTATACGTACGTACGTACTGTAAGGTAGGGCCGCTTTTAGGCTGCACCCTGCGTGTACTATACGTACGAGCTTACGTACGTATGTATGTTGAATGTACAGTTATGTATTGACGCGTTTTGTATGGCGTCCTTTACACTTCCTTCGTTAGTTTTGGGACGCCGATCACGTGATCGCATCGACCGGTTAATCGAAATCATGGGACAAAGGTGGATGGTCGGGTTTACCCAATAAATCAATGGCCATCACACTACCTGTGTCTAAGCACGGCGATTTCCGGTAAAAATAAATTCTGCATATTTCGCTTTTCCTTTGCTGCCTGATCCAATCTTCTTACGCATTCCATGCTCGTCCTAGAAGAGACAAGAACAGTTGTATCGAACAAACAGAAATACAAGAGCAGACCTACAATAATAACAGTACACGCACACATTCGACCTGTAAAGTTTTCGAACGGTAGGATCAACTGATTTCCCCATAAAATTTTCTTCCACAACGTGTGACCGCGGCGTTGTCTCCATGCTTCCGATTTAATGATGAGATTCTTTCCCAGAGGCTCTCGTAAGTCGTAACCTGGCCTATTTTCAATGCGAAATAATTGCGAGAATTTCGTAAAATTTCATTTTTTTATTTACCCGTTGGAATTGCGTAAGTGCTAAGTGCTAAGTGCTAAGTGCTGCGTAGACTACTTAATACGGGCACTTACTGAGGCGGACCGGTCACATTCGTGCACTTACTGAGACGGACCGATCACTCCGGCACTTACCGCCCAGGCACTAGTGAGCGCTTGGTGACATAGACTACTGAATAAGTGCTGCATAGAAAACTTAAAACCGGCACTTACTGAGACGGACCGGTCACTTCGGCACTTATCGGCCAAAGTAACGCTGTATTGGTGGTACCTTACTGAGCGCTAAGTGACATAGACTACTGAATAAGTGCTGCATAGAAAACTTAAAACCGGCACTTACTGAGACGGACCGGTCACTTCGTAACTTTCGCCAATTTATGCTTTGCCAATACAGTGCTGTACTGCTACCGTATTTACCTGGGGGCTATGCAAAAATTGAGAGGTCCTATATGGGGCTATGCATAGGGGGGGGGCTATGCATAGGGGGGGGGGGGGGGGCTATGCATGGGACATTTTTTATGTTTTTCAGAGGTGCGCAGAGGCATACTTTTTAGGTCAAAAGCACGTGTTTTAGGGCATAATTGAGGTCAAAACAGGGTTATTCTAGTACAATACACCCCCAAGCAGGCCTATACGCATCTTAGCTTGATGTGGGAGTGGCTATGGGTACCTTATGACCAGCTTATGTAGGTAAGTTCAGGTACTGTACAGTACTGTACAGTACATATGGGGCTATGCATAGGGGGGGGGGCTATGCATGGGTCATTTTTTATGTTTTGCTAATATGGGGCTATGCATAGGGGGGGGGCTATGCATAGGGGGGGGCTATGCACAGGTAAATACGGTATGGCATGCATTTGGGACAGACACAATGCACAATATTGCCCAATAGTAGTGCGTTTAAGAGACGTTTTCTATAGCGGTTGCATAGTACGTGGAAGGGGGGTACTTTTTGTAAATCGAGATAATATGCCTATCGGATTCCCCATCAAAAACTGCATATGTAGATGAAGTTTTAGGTAGAGATGCGACGATATATCGGTATCGGTATCGAAAATCGATAGTATCGAGCATTTTTTGAACTATCGGTATCGATATCGGTATCGAAAATTGCTTTCCTTGTACTATCGGTATCGGTATCGTATCGAATTTTCTTCTTGCTCCTACTATCGATATCGGTATCGGTATCGAATAATCATGTAAAAAATATCGATTTTCGATAGTAATTTTTTCTACAGTAAATTTGGCCATGCGCGAGGCAAGGGCACGTCGATTTCGGTGCTAAGTTTGTGGTGCAGTGGCATGAATTAGTTTTTGCAGTAACTGTAGTCATATCCATGACTTACAGAAGTATGCAAAGGCAACTAGTGCTAGATACGTAGAAGGTGTCATGTTGTAGGGTACTATGGGGTAAACCCGGCCATGGGAAAATATCAATCGATTCCCTCAACTATCCTATTTCAAATGAGCTATTTGGCTATTCATTTGCTGAAACAGCAAGGGAGATTAGGTGGTCAGGTCTGCCACATGGCCAGGTTTACCCATAGTACCCTACGCTACCATATACTAGGTATTTATTTACTAAAATGGACATTGCTCTTCAATTATTTAATTATTATGTCAGTACAGTCATACCCCAAAGTGTATTCCTGCTCCTAGGGTGTAAATAAATGCCCATTACTGTTCAAAACACAGTGCTACAAAACTATCGGTATCGCTATCGAAAATCGATAATTTTTTGCCCACACTATCGGTATCGGTATCGGTATCGATTTGGAAAAAATTGCAACTATCGGTATCGGTATCGGTATCGAATTGGCTTGGTGAAAAACTATCGATATCGGTATCGGTATCGATTTCTGCAAAAATTCACTATCGTCGCATCTCTAGTTTTAGGAAAAAATTTGTTCAGGCATCATCGAGATATTGATGGGTAAAGGTGGGCAGGTCGCATTTTTGCCGTTTTTCAACGTTTTTAGCCATATTTCAGCAACCGCAGGGCTTAGAGGGCTACAATTTGGTACACGGATACATCCCATAGGGACCCAAGTCTGGACCAATTTTGAGCCCAATCGGCCACCTGTATGTTGAGATATAGCGTCACAACGTGCATTTCTGCATATTTTGCACCTGTTGCAAATTTAGTTTTTTGAATACCACGGCGCGAATACATGCCCTGCACGGGGTAAAATTTTGACAGCAAGTAGAGAAGGGTTAGGCCTAAAAACTTTAGTACTACCGCAAAAAATCTCTATAATTGGAATTGGGACTACAGTCCTCCCGAATGGTGAAAAATGCAGCAAAAATTTTCCCGCCTTTTTTATTTTTCAAGATAAATGAGCAATACCACTGAAACTTTTTCCTCGCAAGTAGCCTATCTTATGTAGAATTTGATGTAGATTTCAAAAATAAAATTGTTTTTCCCAAAAAATTTAACCCCTAGCATATAATTTTGCAAAAGTAGTATATTTTTGTGAATTTTGGGTAAGGGTTAAATTTTTTTGGAAAAAACAATTTTATTTTTGAAATCTACATCAAATTCTACATAAGATAGGCTACTTACGAGAAAAAAGTTTCAGTGGTATTGCTCATTTATCTTGAAAAATAAAAAAGGCGGGAAAATTTTTGCTGTATTTTTCACTATTCGAGAGGACTGTAGTCCCAATTCCAATTATAGAGATTTTTTGCGGTAGTACTAAAGTTTTTAGGCCTAACCCTTCTCTACTTGCTGTCAAAATTTTACCCCGTGCAGGGCATGTATTCGCGCCGTGGTATTCAAAAAACTAAATTTGCAACAGGTGCAAAATATGCAAAAATGCACTTTGTGACGCTATATCTCACCACACAGCTGGCCGATTGGGCTCAAAATTGGTCCAGACTTGGGTCCCTATGGGATGTATGTGTGTACCAAATTGTAGCCCTCTAAGCCCTGCGGTTGCTGAAATATGGCTAAAAACGTTGAAAAACGGCAAAAATGCGACCTGCCCACCTTTACCCATCAATATCTCGATGATGCCTGAAAAAATTTTTTCCTAAAACTTCATCAACATATGCAGTTTTTGATGGGGAATCTGATAGGCATATTATCTCGATTCACAAAAAGTACCCCCCTTCCGCCTATACTACAGGCTACTCTCAATCCTTACAGAAAACGTCTCTTAATGTTCACTCCCGAATTTCAATGGGTTTTTCTTTGGGCTAATGTAAAAGTCACACTACTACCTACTACTGTATTGTCACCATGTACAGCACAATACTTCAGTCACAATACCACAATACTGATGTACCTACTGCCTGCGAACTCAGGATTCCCGCTCCGGATTTAGCAGGGAGGATTAGTCCGTGCCTATATTGAGCGTAACCCCCGAGTCTAAACCACGCGTGTTTTTTTCAGACGAAACGCCCGACAGCAGGAAACGAAGCGGAAAAGAAAAGGAAAAATCTTCTTTTCTTTTCTTTTTTCCTTTCCGCTTCGTTTCGCTGCTGTCGGGCGTTTCGCCTGAAAAAAACACGCGTGGTTTAGACTCGGGGGTTTCGCTCAATATAGGCACGGACTAATCCTCCCTGCTAAATCCGGAGCGGGAACTCTTGGAACTGTGTACCTTATTTTGTATCTGTGTGCATACAGTACGTAAAACACTCGGAAACTGAAACATAGTTATTTGCGCCAAGCTGAGGAAAAGTTATTTAGGCCAGGCTGACTTGAGGTAAAAGTTATTTAGGCCAAACGCTGAATCATGCGGTCATTTATTACCCCCTCTGAAATTAATGGACTAAAACGGTCCACAAATCACAGATTCCTTTGCGCACGATTCCGCATCTGCGAAGGGGTGGTCCAACCTTTTGCGCCATGGCGGCTGCAAGCTGATCTGTGAACAATTGGTCTCTTATACCGTACACTCTCAATGATAACCTCAGCTTCATTTCAGGTTCAGTTCTACTCAGTCACTATACTTGTAGGAGTCAATGTGACAGTCGACGTTGCATACATATGCAACATAACCTCTCGTGCAATGCTGCTATCCAGGATCGCAATTATGTAGAGGTAATGGCATCGGCATCTGCCAATGTAATGAATAAAGTCTTCTGGCATCACAGTGGCTGACGATTAGCTAGAAGTGTGTTTCTCAGTTTGTGCTGAATGACAAGAATTCTCAAATACGAAGCTGCCATGTCAAGCAAAAGAAACGCGAATAGAGCAGCAAAGAATAACCACAGAAAGACGAATAGTTTCGCATGGACGACATTCATGCTTGTGGCGCACATGACGGTTCGTTCACCCATGCCCGCTCCCGGTTGCTCGAATAAAACGTCACAAAAAACAAAGATGGGAAATATTTCCGTTTCTATGGAGCTGAAGTTGTTTGACAGTAAAGTGAATGGGTAGTTAATATCAGCATCAATGAAGACCGCCATCAGTTTTAGTTGAACTGCAGTCACGGGCAGAAACAGTACTTTGCAGATCCAAACGATGACCATAGGTGATAAACGGTAGCTTTTCTTGTTGTCTTCCAAAAATTGCGTGCTTAGTGATGCAATGAGTTTCCCCCTGGCATCCCCGACAAGCATTTTCCCAGTAGCCACTGCTTGAGCGATGGAGTTCAAGTCAAACCCTGGAAAAATTGACATAAATAGTAGTAGGATGTAGGGATTTATACTGTACTGTAAGTAAGTACTGTACTTGGACCATTGGTTTATATGTAGTTCTACGTGTACGTACCATACAAACAGTAGCAGTGTACGTATGCTATGCACGTACGTACAATACGTACATCTTTAGTTAAGAGACGTTTTCTGTAAGGATTGAGAGTAGCCTGTAGTATAGGCGGAAGGGGGGTACTTTTTGTGAATCGAGATAATATGCCTATCGGATTCCCCATCAAAAACTGCATATGTTGATGAAGTTTTAGGAAAAAATTTGTTCAGGCATCATCGAGATATTCAAGGGTAAAGGTGGGCAGGTCGCATTTTTGCCGTTTTTCAACGTTTTTAGCCATATTTCAGCAACCGCAGGGCATAGAGAGCTACAATTTGGCGTGAGGAAAGATCCCATAGGGACCCAAGTCTGGACCAATTTTGAGCCCAATCGGCCACCTGTGTGGCGAGATATAGCGTCACAAAGTGCATTTCTATATATTTTGCACCTGTTGCAAATTTAGTTTTTTGAATACCACGGCGCGAATACATGCCCTGCACGGGGTAAAATTTTGACAACAAGTAGAGAAGGGTTAGGCCTAAAAACTTTAGTACTACCGCAAAAAATCTCTATAATTGGAATTGGGACTACAGTCCTCTCGAATAGTGAAAAATGCAGCAAAAATTTTCCCGCCTTTTTTATTTTTCAAGATAAATGAGCAATGCCACTGAAACATTTTCCTCGTAAGTAGCCTATCTTATGTAGAATTTTATGTAGATTTCAAAAATAAAATTGCTTTTCCAAAAAAATTTAACCCTTACCCAAAATTCACAAAAATATACTACTTTTGCAAAATTATATGCTAGGGGTTAAATTTTTTGGGAGAAAGAATTTTATTTTTGAAATCTACATCAAATTCTACATAGGATAGGCTACTTTCGAGGAAAATGTTTCAGTGGCATTGCTCATTTATCATGAAAAATAAAAAAGGCGGGAAAATTTTTGCTGCATTTTTCACTATTCGAGAGGACTGTAGTCCCAATTCCAATTATAGAGATTTTTTGCGGTAGTACTAAAGTTTTTAGGCCTAACCCTTCTCTACTTGCTGTCAAAATTTTACCCCGTGCAGGGCATGTATTCACGCCGTGGTATTCAAAAAACTAAATTTGCAACAGGTGCGAAATATACAGAAATGCACTTTGTGACGCTATATCTCGCCACACAGGTGGCCAATTGGGCTCAAAATTGGTCCAGACTTGGGTCCCTATGGGATGTATGTGTGTACCAAATTGTAGCCCTCTAAGCCCTTCGGTTGCTGAAATATGGCTAAAAACGTTGAAAAACGGCAAAAATGGGACCTGCCCACCTTTACCCTTGAATATCTCGATGATGCCTGACACAAATTTTTTCCTAAAACTTCATCACCATATGCAGTTTTTGATGGGGAATCCGATAGGCATATTATCTCGATTTACAAAAAGTACCCCCCTTCCACGTACTATGCAACCGCTACAGAAAACGTTTCTTAATCGGCATGATAGGATAGGCAGAAATATACAATTCTCGGTATGGCATGATCAAGTGTCACTTTCGTACTTACTGAGATGTCTTCCAAAATACATGAGTAGACAGCAAGGTGTGTACACCATTATAGCCTGCAGAGCGACAAACACAGCGACCCAAGGGTACCAGGTCATACTGCGAGTCATGTCAATGCTCTTGCTAGCGTTCACACCACTGGTGTCAACTTGGCCTAGCAAAAAGTTGGGTTAGGTTAGGTAAAAATTACCCGATGTGGTCAAATGCCAGGTTAGGTTGGGTAACCTAACCCGCTCAGTGGTCAGCTGGGTTAGGTAAACTCAAATTCCAGCGGGTTACTCGGGTAAGTACTGCCAGGTAAGTATGGAAAAGAAATTCCTTGGTACTGTGGTACATGGCGTTTTTACCGTATCGCAATGGGCTGAAGGTAATCCCAGACCAGAGGTGTAAGTGGGGAACCCACAGCTTTATACAGGCAACTGCTTCCTCACAGTAGTAGGCGTTCGGCTCGATGTCGCGTTCATCATGTCGTATAGGCTCAAATAGGCCTTTGCAATCCTGCCAAAATGGTGACACGTCCTTCAGACTGCCACGTTGAGAAGTAAATTCCAAGATGTCAATCTCCTCCTCTGACATTCTGGCTTCGTCAACTAGCTCTTCAGGCACCTGTAGCAATAATATGTGCAATGCACTGCGTTGATATTGTGATGTACATTCACACACGGTATAATATACCCAAGGTATCCCTGCATTCAATAATCAAAACTTACAGTAGGAAGCACAGCTTAGATTTAATGTGGTTTTTTCATTTATTAGCCAGGCTTCAAATTCAAAGGTGATTATTATTATAATCCCTGCTGTAGTCGCCGTGTTGGCTACATACATACATACCGTAATGGTCGCTTCCTGCTTTTTATCATCGAAGAAGCTGGCATAGTTCTTTTTTGCGACCAACTCCTGCAGCGACAAAATTGCATCTTCCACCTCGTCGGAAAGAAACTCGGCGCCAAATGCCAGGTATGCCCAGCGTATTATTTCCTTCAGTAGATCGTATTTTGGACAGTCAATCATGGTTGCCACCACCTGCATAAGAAACTTCTTCTTCTCCTTGAGAATTCCGCGTCGTTGACAAAGCTTGGAAACCTCATGGATGAAGTGAGCTGCACAGCAATGTAGCATCGTGATCTGTCTTATCTGACAATGACACCCAAAACGATTATTAGCACCAAAAGATCAATGCATATTGGCCAGTGGCCAGTATGCGTACAAACAAGTACATATAGTATGTATGTACAACAGTATATACGTACGTACACTGTATCAGTATTTACTTTACTTTGCCTTTTTCCTATTTATGTACAGTACGTACTGTACGTACGCGGTACGTACCGTACCATAGGTCATATAATACAATATACAATATGGACACACAGTGTGGTGTGGTGGCGTGCACATGAACCAAAACAAGGTCCACACCTTCCGTCGTACCTCAGCTGCGGTGAATTTCTTGTGAACCATCCGATAGCAGTCTTGGGCATAAAAGCGCAGGTTACGTCCATTGAAAACGTTGCAAGCCGCGTGAAGAATTGCCCACGAAAAGTCCGTAACAATGGCAGCTGGAGACGCTGTCGCAGAAATTAGCTTTATTCGCTGCAAAAGCCCTTTCAGGAATCCCTCAATAACATAGGTATGGTGGTCAGCTGTCGTAAACTCAAAGAGAGAGAAAGGGGTAAAATGCAGCTCCATATCATCGAGGGTGGGGACGACAGCGTAGCTGTAAGATTTCGAATTCCTAGTGAAACCGCCGGATGCATCGATATGTAACGTGCATTGCTTCGTCTTCAGCAAGTCTACCAGGAGTTGTATTTGGGCATTGTACGCACAAGAGTATCCGGGTGGAGCGAAATGAATTTCCTTCAGATATCCAATACCCATCTTGTTGTCAATCTCTGGAATGCCAATCAGATGCTTAGGGTTGGCATCCATCTGCATCTTCAGCTTTTTTAGTGCAATGTCGGGGTCAGGGTCAAGCAACTCCTTTCTTCTGTCCTCTTGTGCTAACTTGAAGAGTGCCTCGCGTGACGGCACATCTGACAAGTTTCCAACGCTAGCGGCGACTTTGTCAGCCTGCTGTTGCATAGCAAAATCCGTGATGCCAACGCGACTTTTCTGCCACTTCTTTTTTACAAACTCACGGATGGCTCCAGTAATTCGGACACGTCGAGGAGCTTTGCCAGGCTCTATTGGCTTGTGATATGGAACATGAGAGCACGTCACATAAATGTCAGGTAATTCCTAAAAAGTACGTTGCTTTTGTTCATTCTGTATCCACATCCACAGGTGTACTCACTCATACTCGATATATATATATATATTTATATTATATATTATTATATATTTATAATTCTACTAGGAGAAGAATGGAGGACGTATATAGTGTAAACTATATGTATAATCTTGTTAATACTATCAAGTATGCACATATGCAGTCAATCCTTTCTTACCCCTTCATTAGGCTCCGTGGGAATTGTGAATGTGAATACGGCTTTGCATTCCTCTGCGGTGCATTTTAGTGTTCCAACGGCCCAATCGCCACCCAAAGAACCCTCTTCCGGTAGCTTGTGATACATTGTTCCCCGCATTTTCAATGTGCAGCCAGGTGACAATGGCTTAATGAGGCTTCTTAAAATATTAGGTGCTTCAGGACTAAACTTCCCCCTCATGATCCGCCCACTACGGACTACAGCTTCTTGCGATAGAGTAAATTTTTCCCACTCTTCCTGAGTGATTGACAAGCTGATTCTTTCCCGTGGTTCCAGCTGCAATGTAGTAGCATGGTCACCATTGGTCACAGGTGATCCAGACGGGCTTGAGTCGGATGAAGAAGCCATGTTGATATTGAACACTTTGTTACTGAACTGTCAGAGTTTTTATACGCTACAATTGAGCAGGAATATGGTGTACTGTACAGCACTTACATATGTAAGAACATACAGTATAACACCAACCCACAGTATACAACTTCAAATAGCTGCCGACTATAAGACGTCAACAACATTCCCGTGGCCAACAAAGCAGTAGTCAGTCTGATTCATTACTAGCAAAGATTTCTGCTTCGCACATACAGTATGTTACCCATTAAGTTTGGAAGCATTAATCCTTTCATTCCTTTCCTGCCATAAAATATAAAATTTGCAACGTCTGGAGCGCCAAACTCGAACATTCATTCACACCTCAGATGTGTGTCGTAAAGAGCAGTTGTTCAGGTGGCTTTACCATAGAATAGATGTGCACAAAACCTCTAAGCTCTAAAATTTTCAAGATACATAGTCAGTTCCAAGCGTTTGCTATGTTGGTACTGGGGCTATTTTTCTAGCGTTTTGAGGCATCTTTTTTTCATTTCGAAACTAATTTTATTTTGGACATGCGCAGAAGAAACCCAAATCAGAACTACCAATTCAAAACCCCTCGTTTTTTGACCGTCAAAGAAAGGGCGTGTTTGAGCAGCTAATGGCCTATTAAGCTAAAATTCTGTACACATCAAAAGTTGAAGCCTTGGCTACAAAATAAAAAGCCGCATGAAAATCTTAGGAGTGGTTACCGAGTTATATGCACAGAAAGGTGGACAGTTTATTATGAGACACCCTGTGGTATTCTATTCAGGGTAGGTATGTACGTACGTTTGTGCACATATGTTAAAGTACTGTATTTTGTTTGTGTCTGCAGCAGCGAAGGTGTGTTGAGATTACAGTAGCTGATGCATCTGCATGTACTGGTGCATATCCCCAAATGCATGCCATAGCGTTGTAATGGCAAAACGTAAAGAAATTCCCAATCAATTGGCTAAAGTGCCGAAGTGACCGGTCCGTCTCAGTATAAGTGCCAGTTTTCAGTTGTCTATGCAGCACTTATTCAGTAGTCTATGTCACCTAGCGCTCAGTAAAGTTCCACTCAATACAGCGTTACTTCGGTCGGTAAGTGCCGAAGTGACCGGTCCGTCTCAGTATAAGTGCCAGTTTTCAGTTGTCTATGCAGCACTTATTCAGTAGTCTATGTCACCTAGCGCTCAGTAAAGTTCCACTCAATACAGCGTTACTTCGGTCGGTAAGTGCCGAAGTGACCGGTCCGTCTCAGTAAGTGCCGGTTTTAAGTTTTCTATGCAGCACTTATTCAGTAGTCTATGTCACCTGCGCTCACTAGTGCCTGGGCAGTAAGTGCTGGAGTGATCGGTCCGTCTCAGTAAGTGCTCGAATGTGACCGGTCCGCCTCAGTAAGTGCCCGTATTAAGTAGTCTACGCAGCACTTAGCACTTAGCACTTAGCACTTACGCAATTCCAACGGGTTTTTTATTTCCGCACTCGCTGGCACAACCACGAGAGGGTCATCAGACGACGTACATGTCATGGACAACACGGAACATATGCATTACTAATCTTCGCAAAAAGTAAACACAAACACAATATAATTGAATCAAGCGCCCAATAAAAAAAGTAGGAAAGGAGGGAATTTGAACGTGTAACCGTTCGTTCTTTCAGTTCAGTTCAGTTCAGACGTTCAGAGACATTCGAAGCGGCAGCTTAGCTTGTAAAATAGGTCGTTGTCTACTTTATCCGTCATGTCGAAGGCGTGTCGTCTTAGTTGTGAATTCTGCCAGAAGATCTTCGTCTGCAAAACGCTTTTACGGACGGCATGCTACTGTCTGATCCATCTACCTCCAGACGGTACTACTACACGCTGCATAGACGGGACAGAAAAGGGCGGAGAGGAGGAGGGGTCTGCTTGCTACTGCATGAATCCCTACAATCGCAACCAGTACTAATCCCTGATCAATTTTCGGATGCAGAAATAGTGCCGGCCGACATTACGGATGTACATGGGGCTCAATCTCGCATCATTTGTTCCTACCGTTACCCAGCAGCAACAACAGAGGAATCACGCTTGATAGCGGAATGCATCACTTGGCTTTGCTCTACACCCAAGGGCCCTGTCTGCTTAGTCGGTGACTACAACCTACCTAACATCAATTGGGATATGCTGGAGTCGCCTGCAGGAGCTCATGCTATTCTTCTCGACTGCTTCCTTCAGAACAACCTCACCCAACTGGTGTCATCGCCAACGTATATACGCAGTAATAATATACTTGATCTTGTATTCTCCTCTGTACCCATGCATGTACAAAATGTCTCTGTTGATGTGCCTTTTTGCCCCTCCTCGTAGAGGTGGGGCTAGTCGAGTGACTCTCGCTCTATCATGGAGAATAGGCAATGATGAAGGGGAACTTACACAGTAAATTTTCTACTGCATACGTAGACTTTTACTGTGGTGAAAATTTTTTCTTCGTCTTTCTTCAGTACTGAAGAAAATGAAAGAAGAAAAGATGTCTGTCCCCGGCAGACTGCGCCTCGAGCGCGGCACAGCTACAAAGTTCTGTGCAAGGGAGTTTCAGCGCCTTAGACCACTAGACCAAGGACACATGCGGCTCTAAACGGACAAAACGCTCTGAAGTAGTGAGGCCGTAGTTTGTCAGGTACAACTGGAATAGGTTAGGTATAGAAATGGAGAAACAGTTGTATGAAGAGAGGGGAAACGAAAAAAATTTTGCGTAGGCGTGCTTAAACCAGTTTGTCGGTGTACAACTGGATGTTATTAAGTACTGAAAATAGGAAACAGTTCTATAACAAGGTAGAGTTGCGGTTGGTCAGTAATATACAGTGTTGGCAAGGTGCCAGTTGTGACGATGTACAACTGGAGTTGTAAAGACAACTGGATGTTTTTGAGTACTGAAAATAGGAAACAGTTTTATAGCAAGGTTGATAGTTGTGGTCGGCCAGTCATATGTAGTGTTGGCAGGTTGCCAGTTGCGATTATGTACAACTGGAATTGTAAAAGTATAGAAGGAACAGAAATATACAGTGACGGCGAAACGTCAGTTTGAGTGATATACAACTGAGTTGGCCAGTAATATACAGTGTTGGCAAGGTGCCAGTTGCGACGATGTACAACTGGAGTTGTAAAGACAACTGGATGTTGTGAGCACTGAAAATAGGAAACAGTTTTATAGCAAGGTTGATAGTTGTGGTCGGCCAGTCATATGTAGTGTTGGCAGGTTGCCAGTTGCGATTATGTACAACTGGAATTGTAAAAGTATAGAAGGAACAGAAATATACAGTTACGGTGAAACGTCAGTTTGAGTGATATACAACTGGGACGATAAAAGTAAGGCAGCAGAAGTTGAGTGATATATACAACTGGGACGATAAAAGTATGGCAGCAGAGGAACAGTATTATAAAGTTGCCAATTGCTCCGGTGATGTACAACTGGAACGATTAAAGTACGCAAACATAGAAAGAGTCTATGCCTTATGCCTTTTCATACCTGCCTGGGCCTGGAAGGCTTTTTTATCACTTTTTTGGTTCGGCTTTTTCTATCAATTTTTGTACATATATTCAAGCTTTTAGGCCTCACTTTAACTTTCGATGTTATGTCTTCACTCAACTTCTTACTTTCTTTCCTTGACCGCTATGCCTTTCCATACCTGCCTGGGCCTGGAAGGCTTTTTATCACTTTTTTGGTTCGGCTTTTCTATCAATTTTTGTACACATATTCAAGCCTTTAGGCCTAAATTTAACTTTCTATGTTATCTCTTCACTCAACTCAACTTCTTACTTTCTTTCCTTGACTGCTATGCCTTTTCATACCTGCCTGGGCCTGGAAGGCTTTTTTATCACTTTTTTGGTTCGGCTTTTCTATCAATTTTTGAACATATATTCAAACTTTTAGGCCTAACTTTAACTTTCGATGTTATGTCTTCACTCAACTTCTTACTTTCTTTCCTTGACCGCTATGCCTTATCATACCTGCCTGGGCCTGGAAGACTTTTTTATCCCTTTTTTTGGTTCGTCTTTATATCAATTTTTGTACACATATTCAAGCCTTTAGGCCTAAATTTAAGGTCTCACACTATAGTTTCGGAGTCAACTTTGAGGCTTCGTCGTAGCCGTTGTACGCAAGATAAAAGTGATCCGTCATAGTGTGAATAAAGTATCATTCTTCCTCTACATGTACACCAAACTGCAGCGCCAAAGCTTCTGTATTCGGCGCAGCACGACACGCCAAAGAACACCATAAAAACCATGCGATTTGGGTGTTCCGAAGGAACCGCTCGGTATTTTCCAACATGAGGCATACCATTCAACGCGTCTTTACGAGAGGAATCGATCGGTACCTTCGGCGCCTCTCTACGTTGCCTCTACGCAAAGTTATCCATAAAAAACGTGTTTGAAAAAGTTAGCGTTTCAATCAGGAATAGCGCTACAAATAGACCGTTTCAAGAGGCGCAATATGGCGCGTTAAAGAGATCGTGTAACAAGATATCCATCGGTATCTTGATCTCCTCTCGACTCGCTTTCGTTGGCTCAGGAGAGACCTGCGAAATATTCTAGGAGTACATGCATTTTAGTACGTAGACGACCGCAAACGAGCGACCAGAGCGCGGCGCGCGGGCTGGAGCGGAAACAGCGAACTGAAACGAAGAAGACGGATGAAAACAACTGGAATTTGGATTGTACGAGTAAGAGTTGTACGACTACATGCAGTAGTCTTTATGTGCTGGTAGTCTAGGAGTACACAACTCAGAGAACTGTCGTCCGAGACCTTAACTTTCTATGTTATCTCTTCACTCAACTCAACTTCTTACTTTCTTTCCTTGACTGCTATGCCTTTTCATACCTGCCTGGGCCTGGAAGGCTTTTTATCACTTTTTTGGTTCGGCTTTTCTATCAATTTTTGTACACATATTCAAGCCTTTAGGCCTAAATTTAATTAACTTTCTATGTTATCTCTTCACTCAACTCAACTTCTTACTTTCTTTCCTTGACTGCTATGCCTTTTCATACCTGCCTGGGCCTGGAAGGCTTTTTTATCACTTTTTTGGTTCGGCTTTTCTATCAATTTTTGAACATATATTCAAGCTTTTAGGCCTAACTTTAACTTTCTATGTTATCTCTTCACTCAACTCAACTTCTTACTTTCTTTCCTTGACTGCTATGCCTTTTCATACCTGCCTGGGCCTGGAAGGCTTTTTTATCACTTTTTTGGTTCGGCTTTTCTATCAATTTTTGTACACATATTCAAGCCTTTAGGCCTAAATTTAACTTTCTATGTTATCTCTTCACTCAACTCAACTTCTTACTTTCTTTCCTTGACTGCTATGCCTTTTCATACCTGCCTGGGCCTGGAAGGCTTTTTTATCACTTTTTTGGTTCGGCTTTTCTATCAATTTTTGAACATATATTCAAGCTTTTAGGCCTAACTTTAACTTTCTATGTTATCTCTTCACTCAACTCAACTTCTTACTTTCTTTCCTTGACTGCTATGCCTTTTCATACCTGCCTGGGCCTGGAAGGCTTTTTTTATCACTTTTTTGGTTTGGCTGCTTTTCTATCAATTTTTGTACATATTGTATATTCAAGCTTTTAGGCCTAACTTTAACTTTCGATGTTATGTCTTCACTCAACTTCTTACTTTCCTTCCTTGACTGCTATGTCTTTTCATACCTGCCTGGGCCTGGAAGGCTTTTTTATCCCTTCTTTGGTTCGTCTTTATATCAATTTTTGTACACATATTCAAGCCTTTAGGCCTAAACTTAACTTTCTATGTTATCTCTTCAGTCAACTCAACTTCTTACTTTCTTTCCTTGACTGCTATGCCTTTTCATACCTGCCTGGGCCTGGAAGGCTTTTTTATCCCTTCTTTGGTTCAGCTTTTCTATCAGTTTTTGTACATATATTCAAGCCTTTAGGCCTAACTTTAACTTTCGATGTTATGTCTTCACTCAACTCAACTTCTTACTTTCTTTCCTTGACCGTTTCATACCTGCCTTTTGTGATGGTTTCTACCCAAATCTTAGACCTACTCGGAAAAAAATATTAGAGAAATTTGTCTAATATTTGAGCTAATATATTAGCTTTAAAACGGTTGGCTAATATATTAGCTTGATTGAGCTAATATATTAGGACTTTTCAATTATCTAATATATTAGACTTATTCTCCTAAATATTTAGCTCTTTTTTTAACGCAGTGCTCACAGGAAAAGAAGCTAATTTATTAGACCTTTTGAGACTGTTCACAAATGACATGAAATATAAATGTCTAATTTATTAGCACTTTTAGACTTTATTTGCACTCTAGTCTGTTTCTAAACATTTTCATAATAATCAACAAAAAGGAGCACCTCTACTGGATAAACAATGTAGGCTAGGCTTACGTGACAGAATACACAGTACTAAATGTTGTATGATAGATAAGCATTGTATGTACATACATACATACACACATACCTAGCTCAACCACAAACTACAGTACGTATGTAGTATAGTACATATGTATTTGCAGTACAGTACATAACTACCTACAAGCAGTTAGGCCTACAAAGAACCTTTGTCCTTCTGGTGCGCATTATGACTGGTTGATTCTGTCTGATGTTCATTCCCAATAAGTTGATGGCCTCTCTTGATATGTTGCTCTGCATTAGTTCTCACTGGAGATTGCATTGGAAGTGCTTTTTGGCAGCTAAAATTCAAGAAGTTATTATTGCCTATTGCTGAGCAGAAAGTATGAACATTTTCGCAGTACTTTCTTTTTTAAAACCTGAGAAACCGATTGTGTTACCTTCATGGTGGCAAAAACGGCAATGAAACAGGTCAAAGCCCATGAAAGTAAACACAGAATGAAGCTGAAGACTGAAGACTTCCTGAAATCTGCCAGAGCCTGAAAAATGTCAAATGCCGCAGCTGCACTGACAAAAACCAGCCCCAAAATTTAGATAAAATACTGAGAAAAGAGAAGCCGCTGCTTATAATAACATCACATTATATTTAATCTTACTTTTTTGACCTGATTTGAAGATCAGCCAGAAATGCTGTGCAGCTTCAGTTTTTGTTTTTACTTGAAGAGCGTCTCCTCTCAAAAAACCGACGCCTACAATGTTTCGGCGGGAAAATGCTCTAATATTTAGCCCGTTTTGTAAAAGTTCTAAAATAACTTCTAAATGACTGGACCCTGCATCTAAATTATTAGAGATTTCCCAAATTTAAAAAATTAAGCCTAATAATTAGAGTTTTTGAGCTAAAAAATTAGCCCAATCGATTTAGCTAAATTTATTAGAGGTTTAAAAGCACGACACGCCAAAGAACACCATAAAAACCATGCGATTTGGGTGTTCCGAAGGAACCGCTCGGTATTTTCCAACATGAGGCATACCATTCAACGCGTCTTTACGAGAGGAATCGATCGGTACCTTCGGCGCCTCTCTACGTTGCCTCTACGCAAAGTTATCCATAAAAAACGTGTTTGAAAAAGTTAGCGTTTCAATCAGGAATAGCGCTACAAATAGACCGTTTCAAGAGGCGCAATATGGCGCGTTAAAGAGATCGTGTAACAAGATATCCATCGGTATCTTGATCTCCTCTCGACTCGCTTTCGTTGGCTCAGGAGAGACCTGCGAAATATTCTAGGAGTACATGCATTTTAGTACGTAGACGACCGCAAACGAGCGACCAGAGCGCGGCGCGCGGGCTGGAGCGGAAACAGCGAACTGAAACGAAGAAGACGGATGAAAACAACTGGAATTTGGATTGTACGAGTAAGAGTTGTACGACTACATGCAGTAGTCTTTATGTGCTGGTAGTCTAGGAGTACACAACTCAGAGAACTGTCGTCCGAGACCTTAACTTTCTATGTTATCTCTTCACTCAACTCAACTTCTTACTTTCTTTCCTTGACTGCTATGCCTTTTCATACCTGCCTGGGCCTGGAAGGCTTTTTATCACTTTTTTGGTTCGGCTTTTCTATCAATTTTTGTACACATATTCAAGCCTTTAGGCCTAAATTTAATTAACTTTCTATGTTATCTCTTCACTCAACTCAACTTCTTACTTTCTTTCCTTGACTGCTATGCCTTTTCATACCTGCCTGGGCCTGGAAGGCTTTTTTATCACTTTTTTGGTTCGGCTTTTCTATCAATTTTTGAACATATATTCAAGCTTTTAGGCCTAACTTTAACTTTCTATGTTATCTCTTCACTCAACTCAACTTCTTACTTTCTTTCCTTGACTGCTATGCCTTTTCATACCTGCCTGGGCCTGGAAGGCTTTTTTATCACTTTTTTGGTTCGGCTTTTCTATCAATTTTTGTACACATATTCAAGCCTTTAGGCCTAAATTTAACTTTCTATGTTATCTCTTCACTCAACTCAACTTCTTACTTTCTTTCCTTGACTGCTATGCCTTTTCATACCTGCCTGGGCCTGGAAGGCTTTTTTATCACTTTTTTGGTTCGGCTTTTCTATCAATTTTTGAACATATATTCAAGCTTTTAGGCCTAAACTTAACTTTCTATGTTATCTCTTCACTCAACTCAACTTCTTACTTTCTTTCCTTGACTGCTATGCCTTTTCATACCTGCCTGGGCCTGGAAGGCTTTTTTATCACTTTTTTGGTTTGGCTGCTTTTCTATCAATTTTTGTACTGTATATTCAAGCTTTTAGGCCTAACTTTAACTTTCGATGTTATGTCTTCACTCAACTTCTTACTTTCCTTCCTTGACTGCTATGTCTTTTCATACCTGCCTGGGCCTGGAAGGCTTTTTTATCCCTTCTTTGGTTCGTCTTTATATCAATTTTTGTACACATATTCAAGCCTTTAGGCCTAAACTTAACTTTCTATGTTATCTCTTCAGTCAACTCAACTTCTTACTTTCTTTCCTTGACTGCTATGCCTTTTCATACCTGCCTGGGCCTGGAAGGCTTTTTTATCCCTTCTTTGGTTCGGCTTTTCTATCAGATTTTGTACATATATTCAAGCCTTTAGGCCTAACTTTAACTTTCGATGTTATGTCTTCACTCAACTCAACTTCTTACTTTCTTTCCTTGACCGTTTCATACCTGCCTTTTGTGATGGTTTCTACCCAAATCTTAGACCTACATAAAATGCGTACCTCTCGGGGGGCACCCACGTTACCAAGGGTCACGTGACCGCTTCACCTTAAGCTTCAACTACGCTAAAAACACAACTCTCTGAGGGGCACCCACGTTACCAAGGGTCACGTGACCGCTTCACCTTAAGCTTCAACTACGCTAAAAACACAACTCTCTAAGGGGCACCCACGTTACCAAAGGTCACGCGCCGCCTCACGCTCCACTAAAACTATACACAACACAACATTCACCAACTATACAACATCTCATCACCACCGCTACTAATTGTCCACCACCAAGCAAAACAACTCATCCAACACCTAACACTACTTACTCACTGAACGCCTACTCACTCTCTTTTACAGGGGCTTGTTCCACTAGTGACCACATGAGCATTACCTTCTCTATTGCGTGTGAGCCTAGGCGCGAACAAGGATCGAGGGCTGTAAAGTTATGGAGTCAGATCGACCTTCCAGGCATTCTAGTATTTCTGAGTGGGCTTCAGTGGGATGTGCTATTTTCTTCCTGTGCCTCTATCGATGAGTTTTATGCTGTTTTTCTAAACGCTATGTACACGATCATTGACTTATATGTACCTACCAAAATAGTGCCATATCACCACCGTAGTTTTACTTTACCCAAACGTATCCGTGTTCTACGTGCTAGGCGCAAGCAGGCTTGGAAGCTCAGGAGCGTCAATGCAGCGGCAATGGCAGATTACAAGGGAGCGGAAAAGGAATATGCGGCTGCATTGCGAAAATACGTCAAATCGCGGGAAGAGTCAGCGCTAAAAGACTCCAACTCCTTCTACCGCTATGCTGCCAGTAAACTTAGGAACAGGAAACCAGTGGCACCACTACAGAAAGCTGATGGCACAGTCGCAATTGACAATGCAAATAAGGCAACGGTCCTCAATCAGCAGTTCTGCTCTACCTTCACGCACGACGACGGTATGCTCCCACCTTTTCCCAACAAATGTGCGGCACGTTGCAACTCAGTAAGCTTCCTCCAGCACAACGTATGTAATTTTCTTAGGCATCTGCCTTCTAAGGTCACAAATACACCTGACAGAATACCGGCCATCTTGCTTAAGAAAATCGCTTCGTACTGCTATGACAATGTCTCATGTGCAGCTTGTATATGTGAACCAATCAGTAGAATTTTTCGTGTTAGTTTTAACACTGGCAAATTGCCTCGCATATGGAAGCTCGCGAATGTGGTGCCAGTTTTTAAGAAAGGTTCAGCGTCCTCTGCAGCTAACTACAGGCCTATTTCTGTTACTAGTGATGTGGGTATTAAAACTATGGAGCGTGTAATCAATAAGGCCATTTTGAATCATCTTTCAGTACATAATCTTGTAGTATCTGAACAGCACGGCTTTTTACCTAAAAGATCTGTTATTACTCAATTACTGGACTGTGCTTTTCACTGGACATCTTTTATTGTTGATAGGCGCGCTTGTCATATTGCATTTTTGGACCATAGCAAAGCCTTTGATGTGATACCACATAATAAGCTCCTGTACAAACTTCGTGCATACGGTATTCATGGACAGCTGTTTGATTGGGTCAAAGATTTTCTTACCAATAGGGAGCAACGAGTGTTAGTAGGTGACGTTTTCTCAAGCGTGGCTAATGTTGATAGTGGTGTACCGCAGGGTTCTGTTTTAGGCCCCAGCTTCTTTGATCTTTATACATATGACCTGGTTTCTGAACTCGCTCACCTCCCAGTCTTTGTTAGAATGTATGCAGATGATGTCAAAGTTTTTGCTGACAGTAATAATGCAGCAGCCCTTCAGGATGCGTCATCTATTATCCAAGAGTGGGATGTAAAATGGCAACTCTCTATCAATGTGGCTAAATGTAATGTGCTATCTATTGGTAATTCGCAACCAATTTTGTACAGTTTGTCTGGCTCCAACCTTGCATGTGTGTCCTCATGTAGGGATTTAGGCGTAATTATGTCCTCTAACTTTTCTTTTACTCAGCACTGCTCTATTATATCGGCAAAATCGTATGGTGTTGCGCGTTCCATTCTTAAAGCTTTCAGTACAACCAACGCCGACATTCTTATGCGTGCATATTTCACGTATGTACGGCCACTGTTAGAGTTTGCAACTATTGTATGGATGGAGCCCCTCTAAGGTATCTGATATACGGTTGATCGAGCGAGTACAGTCATTCTATACTTCAGCTGTATTTTCTAGGTGTCACGGTGTCAAACCTTGCTACGAATTGCGTTGTGCTCATCTTGGTATTCAGAGTTTGGAGGTGCGACGTATAAAAGCTGATCTGTGCATGTGCTACTGTATTTTTACGGGGCGTGTAGATTTGGATGAAAATCAGTTTTTTCGTAAGGCGCGTTCAACCCGCGGTCACCCACTGAAGCTAATTGTGCCATTTGCTAACACTAGTTTACAAAAATCCATGTTTTGGCATCGCGTTGTACCTATGTGGAACTTGCTGCCGGAATGTATTATTTCGAGTAACTCACGAAATTCCCTTGCCACTTCTTTGGACAACTTTAATATCGCCGATCATGCCCGAGTGTACAAGTTTTAGCTATAATTTTTCTGTGCCGTTTACATATTTACTTGTATGTATACAGTGTCGTAAAATGTCTACTTTGTTGTGGATGTTCGATGCTTTTCATATTCATGTCAGATTTGACTGAATAAACAATTATTATCTTCGCGTCTAGACAGAGTCTGTGAAATCACAAGCGAACGTTTCATCTCGAAGACAGAGAAAAGTCTCGGCAAGAAACTGGCCACGTCCGATGTCTTGAAGATGGATGCAGTTTCACGACGTATCAAGTTCCTAAACTCGTTGAACATGTGAAGGAAGAGCATGGGAAGGAGGATGCGATTACTGTTGCTGAGAGAGTTTGCTTCTACTTGTCGGTGAGTGTCACATTTTGTGTTGTTACATTCGGAAGCGCTTTTGTCACCACGCACGTATGAAAAGTGAAAGTATCACGTACACATGCCTTGGTTGCTTTCTTTAGAGTTTTTCGAATGGAAAAATGAAGTGGAGAAGCATCTACTGGTAAATTTCGTGGACAACTGGGGAGAAAGGACAGGGGAGCGAGATGGGTGCGGTATTTTCTCTGCAGCAGGAGCTACAAGCAGGAGTACTATAGCGAAACGAGCGAATCGTTATCGCGATTGCAGATTGAAAGTGCTGGAGATGTGAAAGGAGAAATCGTTGCTTATCGACGGCGGTTTGGTGATGCCCTTTCCGCCGGGGACTTTGAAACAGCTTCTACCATGTTTGTATGAAACGTTTGATGGACTGCATATAATGCACGAAACCAATTTTATCTTGTTTGATGATGTGCTCTACGTTGATTTTTGGCTATTGCTGCACAGTTACAGTAAAAGTAAAATATTTTGAAAACGCCATATATTACCTAATTTATACGAGCACACGAGTACGAGCACTGTTGCTTTGACACAGGGCCAAAGAAATATGGCATACAACAGCTTTACGGGCGTGGAATGATTATTGTATATGCGTAAAATTGTAATTACCAGCGTGTACGTCGTCTGGTGACCCTCTCGTGGCACAACCACGTACTTCAAGTTATTTCAATATACACTCGGATTTAGATGAACATGGCTTATCGTCGCAAAATCACTAACAATTTGAAACAGAAAATGCAAACACTGCAAAACTGTGTCACAATTTTATATCGAGCGAATACAGGCGTTTGGCTCCTGAACGAGATGGAGTTATCTTCTTCATTCGCCCTACTCCTTCTGATGTGTCCGAAGCCGAACAGATACTATCGGCTTCTGGTTTTTCCGCACGTTGACCTGGGTGCATTTTCATTTCAACAAGCTTCGACTGATTTCGTACTCGCGAAACGCCGCCATCGTCGTCTGCTGTTGTGCATCTACAAAAAGTGCTACATATAATTGACGACATACCTATCGTGATGGCTCGTTCACACTGGAAAACGAAACTGCGCTCGGCGTACACACGACGCATCCATGGCTGTCCATGCCTCGTCTCCATAAATCGAGCCATGAACACGCCGATCGAGCCTACGCCTAGCGCATATCTCGATCTCCGATGGGAAATGGGATGGGCCATGCGAGCGAATAAGTATTTCCATCCAGCACAACTCTACATACATTACGTCCGTACTGTACCTTTGACTGAGGAGTAGGGCCAATTTCTCCAAGAATCGGAAGTATTGACGGTGGATGACTATAGTCAACAGAGGATTCACCACTGGATTTAGTCGAAATAAAACTTCTGACACCAGTGATATGGTTTCGCACACGTACCCTGGAAACAGCAAGGAACGAAAATTATGCGATAAGACATTTTATAAAAGGAGACCTACGTACCTGACCTACGTATCGAATCGAATATGTAAAGCTTCGTAACCTCCGGGGGCATAAAAACCGTTAATGTTAGTCGCCGATGATTCGAGGGGTCATACACGAGGCCAACAAAATGTGCCAAATAAACACCAATATGCTTTTTCGCCATATTTGCGGCTATGTATGTAGCCTATTTACGTACGTACGTACACTTTGACGAGAACCTGAGAGATGAAGGATGCGATCCAAGAACTGTATGAGGCGACATGGCAAAAGAGCGATTGAAGTCCAAGCCGTGGTAGCCAAAACAAACCGAATTACCTTCCACACTCGCTTGCGACATCTGCTGTGTCGAAGAAACTCAGACGCTTTCGCATCGCGGTGAAACAAGATCAGTATGTAGGAACTGAAGCACAACTACAAAATTAGCCGCCAGTGAAAGAGTCTGTTTATGTGTTGATTACTCCCAAAAACCCCCAAGAAAAGTTAGGCCAAAGGAACCGTTTGGAATGTTAGGCCAGAGGAAGATACATACTTTTAGGCTATAGGGAGATTCCAAGCTACAACCCACATACAAGGCCACAACACATCCAGGGTTGCCTATTCATATTCAAACTGTATTCATATTCAAATTGAAAACAGCGTTTTTTAATTTTGATAATTCATATTCATATTCATTTTAATTAAAGACGGCTTGCAATATTCATATTCATATTCAAATTAATTGTAAGCAATAATATGAATAATTTGAATAGTTTGTATAATTTGAATAATATGAATAATCAATATTATCATAATTATCAAAAGGTATTTTGTAGAGTTGCCACAGATAATGTGGTGCACAGACTAGTGTTTTTCACATGTTCTTTCTTTTCCGACTTGGTACTTTGTATGCTTGAAGTTAATAACCAATGTTTTTAGGCTGCTCCAATAGCCAGAATAGTCTCGGCAAACCATACTTCTGCAGTTACTGTCAACTTTTCAGTCAAAAAATCACTACCAAAATATCAAAATTAAATATTCATATTCAAAATAAATTCAGGCCTTGAATTTTGATAATATTCATATTCAAATATAATTCAAGACACCCCTTCAATATCATATTCATATTCATTTTAATTCAAATCCTATTTGAATAGGCATCCCTGAACACATCTACCTACATACAGTACTAGCAAGTAGTACGAAGCATGTACAGTGCACGTAGGTAGCCGCACCTGACAGCCATTGCCGTTACAACAGGAACGAGTGATGTAATGAGGAGAAAGAGCGGATAAAAGATGAAGGTCAGTTTTCGATTGGAACTGATGATAATGATTATTGGAGCTGGTTGTGTTCCGTTTTGATTGCTCGATCTGCGTTGTCTCAGTTGCTGTTCGTCATGCGTTGATGAAGATAAGAAAGTGGGTGAGCTTTCTAAAGGCAAGTCCATCACTTCTATGGGCGAGCTTTTTATCGAAAGATCTGGCTCTTTCGCACTGAAACCTGAAGAGAGGTCAGCGACAGTAGTTGACGAAAAAGATGAATATTTAAGAAGAGTAGTAGCAGATGTCGATTTATTAGTGTCACCAGCCAAAGAGGTGGAAAGTGACAAGAAGGAAGAGTTGGATGACATCGATAATGAACGAAGGGTAGTAGAGGTGGTAGAGGTAGTAGAATATGCTGATGGACTTCCGCTGGTTACCATTTCAATGGCCGAAGCATCCACAAGGTGATGTTGCAGACTTTGTTGTCGTGGAAAAAATGTTTGTGGTCGCAGCACAGTGGGAGCCCAACCACGAACCAAGATCAGTCCGACCGTAGACCCTGAAACAATCGCGCGCCATTTTCGTCACTTATTTTGCACCAGAACCAAATAAAAAAGCAGCAGCCAAATATGCTTCCGCTGTAATGAAACACTTTTGTGACCCACATACATGCAACGCTGAAGAACCAGTTGAATAATATGCAGAGGATGATGCGTCGCTTGGTGATGCAGCGTCCGTACTTGAGCGGTTTAAAAAAGTAGAAGAATTTCTCAAAGTTTAGGCAGATGAGCGAAATGGCAGAGCTGGTAATCATTGCCCATTGCCATACCAAAACTCCATCATATAGGAATTTGCTCTGGAAGGTCACACCTAGAAAAAACATCCAAGAAAATGACTCAAATCCAATAAGGCGTTTTTTACCATCCCAGCGAAACCGAAGTTTATTTGATGCGTTTGCTTTGAGCATACCAAATGCTTGAGGCCAGTTGAAAAAATAACTCGCCGTTAGTAGACCGTCTGCCAATGCCATATTTGTAACGAACAAATGAAGAGAATCTTCAGTCTGATGGTGTAGCCTGATACCCAGGCACATGACCACAATATTCAAGGCGACGGCGAATGGAGACATGAGAATGAAGCATCGATGACTCCACAAATGTACATCTGGATGCAATCCAGCTGCTGTCATCATTTACCATTCCTTAGAGTTGGATCTTGATGCCATCAACAAGAATGTCATGCAGAGGTCAGACGGTGTAGAGACATGCGTAGTACCATGGAGTTCTGGTAGTACGTACCTATGGTAGAACAAGAAATTTCATGAACCATTGAAATTTTTTCTCAGCCAATAAAAGACGTAGAGCACAGCGGTCAAAACTTCCACGGCTAACTTTAGCTCGCCGTTCCAATAAAAAAAACCGTTTGTCTCCAGCGGCTCTCAGTGTCGAGATCTCGCCTATTTTCTTCAGCACTGAAATCGTGTCACCATTTGGCAGACGCTAAACCACGCAAACCACGACACCCCACGACCCTGTACGCCCGATGCGCATTTTCATCATCTTTATCACGTATGCTTATTTCTGCCATTTTGATTTTTCGGACATTTGCGAGGTTTAGAATTGCCCAATGGTCCACGCCCAATTTGGCGATTTCAGTACTGAAGAAATTTGGCGAGATCTCGACACACAGTGCAGCTGGAGACAAACGGTTTTTTTGATTGGAACGGCGAGCTAAAGTTAGCCGTAGAAGTTTAACCGCTGTGCTCTACGTCTTTTATTGGCTGAGAAAAAATTTCAATGGTTCATGAAATTTCTTGTTCGACTATAGTACCGAAATTTCCCCTGAGCAAGTGGCTGTAGCAGCATCCATCGACAAAGCAGTTTTTGGCTAGTGGTGTCTGGTTGCTGCTAACTGTTTACTGTACGTAGAATGGGACGATCGCTCTGTGGATGCTTGTGTACAGCGTGGCGTTTTGATGATGTGTGAATTACTGCGTATTGCGTTACCTGCGCTTTCGAAACTTGATACACCCGGTAAGCTTTCAGTTTTTCAGTCTTTCTCTGTCAACAGGCTTGACACTTTTTTGGTGCGATGTGATGGATTGGCACGTGCTATGCACAGGTATTTCAAGCCCAAGCCAACGCCCAAACACCCAACGCCCAAGCCTAAGCCTAAGCCTAAGCCTAAGCCTAAGCCTAAGCCTAAGCCTAAGCCTAAGCCTAAGCCTAAGCCTAAGCCTAAGCCTAAGCCTAAGCCTAAGCCTAAGCCTAAGCCTAAGCCTAAGCCTAAGCCTAAGCCTAAGCCTAAGCCTAAGGCTAGATTAGTCTATCGCTAGAATATTTTCAGAGATCGAAAAAGTTTATTCATCACGGACAACTGAAATCCTATGTATGATGTATGGGAAAGAGTCATTTGGCATTGCTCGATTTCCTGCTTTTGCCTTCGGGTAACGGGTCTTATGCCCTTCCCCGCCTTTAGAAAGTCCGCGATGCCGCGAAAAAAGAAAGAAGAAAGAAAGACATAAATAAAGAAGTCAAAAGGCGCGATCAGAAGTCCTTGGAAGCGCAGGAATCGAAAACCGGTCGAAGCGAACTCGAGAGGAAGAGGGACCTGAAGACGAAGAGAGGACGAGAGAGAAGAAAGGAAGGTGCGATGAGATGAGTGCGTTCAAATATTGGCCTACTTTCAAGCGTTCTCCGAATTCAGCAACAGGACCTCGCAAATCAATCTATGCGGACATCTATGTGAAAGGCTCGTATCGAGCTCGAGCTACGCCTCGTGTGTCTCATCAGTATCGAACGAAAAAGTTGGCATGGGCAGGACTTACGGCTTTTTATCGCAATAGGTACCAAAGCGCCAACCTTGTTCATCGCAATGAAATTTGTGGTTATATGTATGTACTCATGGTGTGTGTGTGTGTATATGTACTTATGTGTGTGTGCGTATGTCCTGCTGTATAAGACACGACAGATATGTTTGGGCGTTGCTTTATGCGTTTACTGCTATGTATGCATCTGTTGCAGATTCTATGAGATTGATCGCTGGTACAAGGCGAGAATCGATAAGCCGGTCATCTATCCGGATTTACGCGTGATCGACCCTGACAACATCACTTTGTCCCTCAGCGAAAGGATCAATTGTAAGCACCTACACATACGTATCTACATTAGTCGACATCAGACAGGACAACTTGCTCGTACCGAGCATATTGTTCTTTCTTGTTGAAACATAAGAGCCGATGAGTACGGACCGACTTGAACTCCCACCAGCTAAGCAGTCTGACCGCGTGAGTACTACTACTCGCACTGAGCATCTTCTCGTCACTTGCACACGCGCGTTCACACGAGCTGTTACTTTCTCGTACCGAGCATGATGCGAGTTGATCGTTGCTGTTGTACATACCATTCAGATGATAAGATCCTCGGTATGAGAAAAAGTACTCGCATGGTTCGACTGTTTTAGCAGACCCGAGTACAGTCTGCCCGTACTGGTCGGTTCCTTCGTTTCAGCACAATATACAGATTTGCTTGTTACGAGTATATTGGCCTGTATGTTGTCGACTGTTGATACGTTGTACAGTGTACTGTACATGATACGTACGTAAAGGCACGCGAAATAACGTTACCTTACCTTACCTACTATAGTCGGTTCACTGAGAGACTGCGGATATTTTGAATCACGAATGAAGGGGTTTTCACACAAAATTTCATGGAAAGAAAATGTCCATGCATTTATTTCACTCAGAAAAGTCTTCTTCTTCTCTCAGTGGACCAAATAACTATGTTTATTGTGCATGCATTGTCCCTCACACGTGTAATCCCATGTTTGCAACGCATAAACGGCCCATTCACATAGGAGACGTGTGCTGGTCGTACACCGAGCTTGTTCCTGGCTTGGCACAATGTAACAGCATAAGTACAACCCTGTCCACGCTCGGCGTATCTACTTCCGATTTGAACGGGCCATAAAATCTTCATCAATGCATGCATGCCCCTCTCATGCTATGTAGGCCCATAGCCGTAGTGTTGAGCACTACATGAAGATAGGTACCTACCTCTCTACACGTATTCAGTGGTGCGCTTCAGACGTGAACTACGAATTCGCTCCCAATTCGGAGCCCTGAGTACCGTATTTACCTGTGCATAGCCCCATGGGGCTATGCAAAAATTGAGAGGTCCTATATGGGGCTATGCATAGGGGGGGGCTATGCATAGGGGGGGGCTATGCATGGGACATTTTTTATGTTCTTGAGAGGTGCGCAGAGGCATACTTTTTAGGTCAAAAGCACGTGTTTTAGGGCATAATTGAGGTCAAAACAGGGTTATTCTAGTACAATACACCCCCAAGCAGGCTTATAGGTATCTTAGCTTGGTGTGGGAGTGGCTATGGGTACCTTATGACCAGCTTATGTAGGTAAGTTCAGGTACTGTACAGTACTGTACAGTACATATGGGGCTATGCATAGGGGGGGGGCTATGCATGGGTCATTTTTTATGTTTTGCCAATATGGGGCTATGCATAGGGGGGGGGGGCTATGCATAGGGGGGGGGCTATGCACAGGTAAATACGGTAAATCTCGAACTCGCTCTGTTTTTCGAAACTTGCGTGTGAACGAGTAATTGACGTTCGTTTTGGTTTAAAACGAAGTCTTTCCAATCTCGGAGCGTACTCGGAGCACGTCTGAAGCGCACCAGTGGCCATGAGATTGCGAGCCGCTCATAGGCCCGGCTACGACTGTGTGGCTGTTATTACATTTATATCCTCCCTGTTTACTTCGCATGCATGCTTTGGGCTCTTATATACTCTTGGTCGTAATAGTGACCGTGTTCGGTTATGCATAGTGCTGGAAGTGAGAGAAGCAGAGCAGGAGGAGTCAGTGGACGTCGGTCTTCCGTACGAACACCCGCGAGCCTCAGAGGAACAGCGACTGCTTCACAGACAGCAGAAAGCAAGACTGGAGGAAGCTGCACGCAAGAAAACCCGTAATATTCACCGTAGTATCTAGGGTACTGTGGGGTAAACCCGGACACCGAAGCTTTTCTGAACTTGCCGCTTCTGCAAATGATGAACATGGTAGCTCATTTGAAAGAGGAGACTTCAAGGAATCGATTTGGTAGAATACTTGTCTCAATCGGTCGAACGGTTGCTTGTCGTACAGGGTGTCCGCGTTTACCCCACAGTACCCTACATGTCAACATTGTGTACGTACATACACAAACAAGTAGGGTATTGCTAGACGAAATCCGGTCGTTCAGGTGGAAAAACGACAACTAAACGGCTTATGTTACCCCATGCCGGATTTATCCCGCCTTACCATGCTTATCGTACGCACGCTACTCCATCTAGCTAGGCTTACACAACGCATCATTCGCTCTACTTCGAGATTGTTATTGGTGTGTTGAAAACTTAAGACGCTTGACGGTGTATTGTGATGCGTTGGACTTTTCATGCACCATTAAGCGTCTTACGTTTTCATCATGAACACCGACCAGTCTCCAGTTAAACAATGTTATCATGGTGTGTGTTGTGTGTGATTGTGTTGCAGTGAGAGTGAAGAAAAGTGCAGTGGCGGACGGGAATTCTGATTGGCCGGTGCAGTTGGCACGCCTGGCTCATCACTTTCAGATCTTTCAGCACCTGTTGCATCCGCACGCCTTCTTTCACCCCGTTGTACCACTGCGCATACGCTACCAACAATCCAACGAGAACAACAAGGGTCACGACAATGAACCTGTTAGCTCAACACAGCAACCAGAGTCCAGCGCTCCGAACAGGGAGGAATTTCCTTCTACTTCTAGTACAGTCTACTATGGAAACGAAATCTCTGCGCTTCAAGTAAGTAGTCAATTACACGAAGAACGGATACATAGCTATAGTCTGGCCAGCAAGAGTTTGCCAAATGGCATTCAAGGCGCGTTGTGTGAAATAGATTCACAAATGCGGATTTCTGTCCCTGCTTCGTGTACTTCTATTTTGCAGAAGTACACGCAAACTACGCAGGACGACTTGAGTCCCATGACAAACTCTCTCTGGCCAGACTATAATAATGGAGGAGGGTAATGTTTTTATGCGTTCTTGATCACGCCAGAGTTGGCTGTGGGACTGTATACTTATCTCCCCACGCGGGCTGCATTGTATGCATAGTATATACAATTTGTATCTAGTGTCGTTCAAACTCCGGTGGCGTAGTGAACAGATTTACTATTGCTGTTTTACCGGACGTAATAACACTGGTTTTCTTATGATCTAGGCTTCTAGTCAACCATCCGTATCCTTTGAGGCGGAAAAAGAAAAGGGAGATCATTTGTATACGCTGTTCATGCTGAATCCTGATGGAAATATCTTCGAAGAGGGAAAAGAGATTCTTCATTGGCTCGTGTAAGAATAGACGACATCAGACAGGACGTACTTGAATCGAGCGTATTGATCTTATTGAAACAGAAGAACCGATGAGTACGGACCGACTAGTACTCCCACCTGCTAAGCTGTCTGACCGCGTGAGTGCTTTTACTCGTACCGAGCATCTTCTCGTCACATGCACACTCGCGTTCACACGAGCTGTTACTTTCTCGTACCGAGCAAGGTGAGAAAAGGTGCGAGTTGGTCCCTGCTACTGCACGTTCAGATGAGAAGATACTCGGGACGATTAAAAGTACTCACACGGTTCGACTGCTTAGCAGACGCGAGTACAGTCCGGCCGCAATCGTCGGCTCCTTTGTTTCAGCAAAAAAATACAGATGTGCTCGATGCGAGTAAGTTGGCTTATGTGTTGTCGGCTGTAGACAGGCTACGTCTATTCACCACTTGCGCTGTGATTACTAGGGTGGTCGCGAGGTGCCCGCGGTATTTAGTGTAAGTTCAGGTCGGTGTCGACGTCGTTCAGTAATCTTTCAGTCATCTGGGAACGGGAAAGGAGCAAGCTGCAAGCGATGCGAAGAAAATACAACAAACGATGTTGACGAAACATCAGCTGAGCACCGATCTGAACTTGCACTAAATACAGCGCGGTCATCTCACGACCACCAAAGAGCCTTACTTAGCTCTAGCGGATTCTCGTCTCTGCAACAATGATGTACGATGGGGCTGTGTGGTTGAAATAAGGGCTGGCGTAGGAAAGTGCCAAAATAGATTATACTTGAGCGATTGATGAGCGTTACAGTTACTGTAAAGTACTGTTACTGTTACTGCGTTACTGTAAAGCTGGAGACGGTGACGTCGAGAAAAGAAAATGAAAGGCTTTGCCGTAACGCACCACCTGCTCATCAGTCGCTCAAGTATAGATAGGGTATTATGGGGCAAACCCTGCCATGGTGTAAACGCGGCCACCTAAGCTCCTGTGAACTTGCTGTTTCAGCAAATGAGGAACCAAATAGCTCATTTGAAAGAGGAGAGTTCAAGGAATCGATTGTTGTCATATTTGTCTCAATCCGTCCATTGGTTGCTGAAATGTGCAGCCCTGAAACTTAGGTGACCGGATATTCCCATGGCCGGGTTGACCCCATAGTACCCTACTTAATCTATTTTGGCACTTTCCTACGCCGGCCCTTATTTCAACCACACCTATTTGGGCGGCTGGCTGTGTACAGATGCAATATGGAAGCTGGTTGTGTGGAGAGCGGCGATGTGATTGCTGAGTATGTGCAGCCTCTGCCTCTGCAAGGCACGGGATATCATCGCGTTGTCTTTCTCCTCTTTCGTCAGGACAGCGGAAGATTGAACTGGTTGCAGGAGCAGGAGTTGTCTCTACTCAACACCGCACTCAGGCAAGCCTTATGTATGGACCAGTTGCACTACGACTTTTGGGTGATCCCCGCGGTATTTTGTGAAGTTTTGTGACGTGCCGCGTTCCGTATGGCGATAGCCGGGCCCCAAAGGGGGAGAGAAAATAGGACCGAACGGGAATCGAACCGGCTACCCTCGGACACAGCTACGGACTTGGCACCCCACCAGGGACCGATGCGGGAATATTTGGCTTAAATCGCCTTACAGTACCTAAAACTCAGTGCCTTACTACACACTACTGGCCTCGGACGCTATTGCCACACGTATGCAGTACGTAACAGTTTAGATCGGTTCAAGACGTGTGGTCATCGACGTCGTTCGTTGTCCTTTGTTCTTTTAGTTCGCTACT
>JASAMW010006873.1:0-60582 GCA_030247985.1 Epsilonema sp. ZAB3_2
ACAGTACTGTATAAGCACGGACTAATCTTCTTGCAAAATATTCCAGCGGGCCTGAGGGCACCCACCCATGTAAAATAGGTACGTACACGTACAGTACATAGTGTACTCCTCCTGCCTTCCTTACTGGTTCCAGTGCAGCAATAGTACGCGTTGAGGCTTGCGCTGAGTTCGCAGCCATAGTTTGCTGGACAGACATTTCCAGCTGTGCCACCAGGGAAGCATTGCAGCGGTTGATTGCCACGAACCAAGTAGGGCGATGAGTCGCCGCAAAACGCGCTGTACTCGGAGATGCTGCAGCAGTAGGACAGTCCATCTCCAAGAATGCTGGCAGCGCAGATGTAAGGAGATGGACAAATGCTGGACGAATTTCCCATGGAACACGCCACTGCCTTGGCATTGACGGCGTAGGCGGTGCCATTGTTGGGACACATTCCTGTATTGTATACGCGATGAGGATTATACACGAATCATGGTTGGTTACTCACGATTGGTAATCAAGATTGGTAACCACGATTGGTAATCATGATTGGTAATCACGATTGGTTGGCAACGATCACGATTGGTTGGTAATCACGATTGATTGGTAACGATCATGATTGGTAATCATGATTGGTTACCCATTTGCTCACCAGAGATCAGTGTTCCTCCAGCTGGCCCACTGCAGCAGTAGCCGAACAGCTGGCCAGATGTTGTCGTCATCTGACAAGAGAATCCCACTGGACACACCATAGCTGCGTTCAGGGTACAGGCACGGGGTCGGCGAGTAACGCTGTCGATATAGGCGGTACCACCACTTGGACACACGTCTGTACATGATCATTTCACGCATGTACACGTAGCTGAACAGAAATCTGAGTTGAACTCACCTGATCTTTGAGATCCACAGCAAAAATACAGTCGTTTCCCTGGGTTGTAAATGCACAAGTAGTTCATGGGGCAGGAACCCTTCAAGTTCGGTATGCACTGTCTGGCTGTACGTGAGAGGGCGTGGAGGACAGATGTCCGTTGACCACTTGGACACACGCCTGAAAACGCGCGAACGACCATAGTGAGTAAGTGTCACTAAAGACTAAAAGCACCACTGTCACAATAGTACGCAGCACACGTGGTGAGCAAACTCATGGTGAAGCAAATTCACTGTACATACGTACGTATGTGAGGAGGCATGTGGCGCGTGAATTCACCGGAAGTTTGAAACTCACCCTCAAGTGGGCATGTGAGAATGTTAAAAGCAACTGCTTCTGGAGACCCCGCAACAGACATTTTCACTGGTCAAAGGATCACGGGTGCACGCGAACCCCGTCGGGCAGCTGTTCAGCACACCCACACTGCAGCTCTGCAGTACGTCGCTGGCTGGGTCCATGTGCGCCATTTCTCCAGATTGACAAACTGGAACACAAAATACTACGTTCCATGCATGGCACAAGTAGACATATTTTAACGAAAACCAATGTATGTAGGGTAAGGGCACAATGGCTAATGGCATACTTTTAACTGGGAAAAAATCGCTCTTTCCAGGTTAGGTACCTGGATTATCGGGTGAAATAATGAAATAACCAACCTCCTAAATGTAACGTACGGTATGTATGTACTACAGGGTGTCTCGCGTAGACCTACCTAACGACTCAGCCTTATAACTTCCGTACTACAGTAGATATCAAGCTGAAATTTTGTCCCCGGAAACCCAAGAAAATACCATACTTTGTGGCAAAATTTGAGCCAGATAGGCCCACCAGCGAACGAAATTACAGCTTTAGCAATTTTGGACCCTGTTTTTATCATTTTTTGCATTGAGCATAGTTTTCAGCTTAGAATCTTCTGCTCAGCATGGGTCAAATAGCTCATCCAGCGTGGTAATATGATGAAACAACAATGACTAAACATCACCACCATCCAGAACACACAAAGGTTTCAAAATATAGGCGATATAAAGTCCCTAACAGCCTTCAAGGGTCTGTCGAGGTAGATAGTGGCACCACTGATTTCAAAATGTTGAAAAACGTGGTCGCAAATTTGCAAGCTCGTAATTCATCCCTAGTTGACCTATCTGGCTCAAATTTTGCCACAAAGTTTCCTATTTTCTTGGGTTTCTGGGGACAAAATTTCAGCTTGGTATCTTCTGTAATACGAAAGTTATAAGGCTGAGTCGTTAGGTAGGTCTACGTGAGACACCCTGTATGTACATCCTAGTACGGTACATATGGTTACGTACGAGTAAACATACAGTAGGCGTCACCTGCAGACTGGCAGAAGTTCAAACATGCGTCATCTGTCGGAAAATTGTTCGCGTTTCCACTGCAGCCGTAGTAGACGAAAGGTTCACAGCTTCTGGACTGGGGTGATGTTTAGTCATTGTTGTTTCATCATATTACCACGCTGGATGAGCTATTTGACCCATGCTGAGCAGAAGATTCTAAGCTGAAAACTATGCTCAATGCAGAAAATGATAAAAACAGGGTCCAAAATTGCTAAAGCTGTAATTTCGTTCGCTGTGGGCCTATCTGGCTCAAATTTTGCCACAAAGTATGGTATTTTCTTGGGTTTCCGGGGACAAAATTTCAGCTTGATATCTACTGTAGTACGGAAGTTCTAAGGCTGAGTCGTTAGGTAGGCCTAGGAGAGACACCCTGTAGTACATACATACCGTACGTACATTTAGGAGGTTGGTTGTTCATTATTTTACCCGAAAATCCAGGTACCTAACCCTGGAAAGAGCGATTTTTCTCCAGTTAAAAGTATGCCATTAGCCATTGTGCTCCCTACAACTTTGGTTTTCGTTAAAATATGTCGAACTGTGCCATGCACTGAACAAGTATTTTTGTTCAGCTTGTCAATCTGGAGAAATGGCGCACATGGACCCAGCCAGCGACGTACTGCAGAGCTGCAGTGTGGGTGTGCTGAACACCCCCGACGGGGTTGGCGTGCACCCGTGATCCTTTGACCAGTGAAAAATGTCTGTTGTGGTTCTCCAGAAACAGGTCGTTTTAACATTCTCACATGCCCACTTGAGGGTGAGTTTCAAACTTCCGGTGAATTCACGCGCCACATGCCTCCTCACATACGTACGTATGTACAGTGAATTTGCTTCACCATGAGTTTGTCTACCATGCGTGTGCTGCGTACTATTGTGACAGTGGTGCTTTTAGTCTTTAGTGACACTTACTCACTATGGTCGTTCGCGCGTTTTCAGTGAAGTGCGTCCAAGTGGTCAACGGACATTCGTCGATGCCCTCTCACGTACAGCCAGACAGTGCATACCGAACTTGAAGTGTTCCTGCCCCATGAACTACTTGTGCATTTACAACCCAGGGAAACGACTGTATTTTTGCTGTGGATCTCAAAGATCAGGTGAGTTCAACTCAGATTTCTGTTCAGCTACGTGTACATGCGTGAAATGATCATGTACAGACGTGTGTCCAAGTGGTGGTACCGCCTATATCGACAGCGTTACTCGCCGAACCCGTGCCTGTACCCTGAACGCAGCTATGGTGTGTCCAGTGGGATTCTCTTGTCAGATGACGACAACATCTGGCCAGCTGTTCGGCTACTGCTGCAGTGGGCCAGCTGGAGGAAACATGTATTCTGGTGAGCAAATGGGTAACCAATCATGATTACCAATCATGATCGTTACCAATCAATCGTGATTACCAACCCAATCGTGATCGTTGCCAACCAATCGTGATTACCAATGATGATTACCAATCGTGGTTACCAATCTTGATTACCAATCGTGAGTAACCAACCATGATTCGTGTATAATCCTCATCGCGTATACAATACAGGAATGTGTCCCAACAATGGCACCGCCTACGCCGTCAATGCCAAGGCAGTGGCGATGCTCCATGGGAAATTCGTCCAGCATTTGTCCATCTCCTTACATCTGCGCTGCCAGCATTCTTGGAGATGGACTGTCCTGACTTGTGGCAGCATCTCCGAGTACAGCGCGTTTTGCGGCGACTCATCGCCCTACTTGGTTCGTGGCAATCAACCGCTGCAATGCTTCCCTGGTGGCACAGCTGGAAATGTCTGTCCAGCAAACTATGGCTGCGAACTCAGCGCAAGCCTCAACGTGTACTATTGCTGCATGGGAACCAGTAAGGAAGGCAGGAGGAGTACACTATGTACTGTACGTGTACGTACCTATTTTACATGGGTGGGTGCCCTCAGGCCCGCTGGAATATTTTGCAAGAAGATTAGTCCGTGCTTATACAGTACTGTGCGTGCTCCAGATCTAAACAACGAGTTAGTATAAATTCGACGTAACGCCCGCAGTATAAGCACGGACTAAACTTCCCTGCTAAATATTCCAGCGGGCCTGAGAGTGATGTGAATGCTAGGTACAGTGTAGCGGGTACGAAGTAAACTTATACTTTTCGCGTAAGTACCGTATGCTCGCGAATGTCCCTGATTTCCAGGTTGCCCTGCTGGGTACGAACCTAGTCTGAACCCCGACATGCAGGTGCAGTTCTGCACCCCTGGAGTACCCAACAGTTGCGCACCAGAGGAGCTCTGCTTTCAAGGCAACCCACCTTCCGCTAGAGCCCAGTGCTGTACCGTCAGCACGACACTCAACGCTTTTCCAACGAGTAAATGCGTATTGGTTCATTTTGCATTTGTACATGCTCCAGTGTCCAATGCAGCTTCCACTGGGCCTAGGAAGCTAAAATTTTTTACACATCTCAGTTGAAGCCTTGGCTACAAAATACAAAAAACCGCATTAAAATCTAAGTTGTGGTTCCAGAGTTACATGCACGGGAAGGTGGATGGTTTATTATGAGACACCCTGTATAATACTAGGGGGATGTGTTATGTTAGTCACCAAATTTGAGAAGTACACATTTGAGGGGAGAGGGGAAAAGCTATAAAAATCAATGCAACTCAATGTTTGCGCTCCACCCATTCCCGTGTGGCTTCATCAGGCAAAGGCTTGTGTTTTTATTGGTTCATTTTTTTCCAGTCTTGCTGTGGTGCAGTCGGCTTGTCCGTTCTCTGTCTCTTCCACCCCCTCGCGCTTCTTTTCTCAACCCATACTAGCATATCGGTCTGATTTTTAACTCTCCCTCCACTGGCGACAATATGTCCTTATTGATGCATCCAGTCCCAGTGGTCTTCTTTTTTCATGACTACAGTTGCAGTGTTCCTGTCATCTTGTCATTATTATTAAACTACTGCAATGGGAACTACTGCTACTGTGAACGCATCATCAATGGCAGAGGACACACTGAAGATCACAAGTGCTCCATCGACGGCGGAGAAGGGAAGAATTACTCAGTCACTGCAGTCTCTAGATGATCAGGATACAAATTCACTGCAGGAGTCTTCGAATTCATACTCACTGGCGGCTTCAGATAGGAAAAGGAAGACAGAAATGACGCAGCTAACACGCATTATACTGACCAGGGCCACTGACTGATCTATACTTCTACATACCATACAGTTATAAAGTTTTTCTTCTTTTTCGCTTTTTCGTTTTGTGTTCTATTATGTGTGTGGTACATACATAGGTAGGTACAGTAGGTCATACATACTACGTATTGATCGACATGAATCACTTTGAGAATAGGAGGGGGGCCTAGATGAGGGCGTTCGGCTGTGTCCATGACGGTGACGTTAGTAGGGACTAGTTTGGTATTGCCACACTTATACCCACCCGTACGTGAATTCATAGGTACTGGACACTGGTACATCATATTCATTTCGTAGTTACCGTAAACAACCGTACTACTGACTATGGTACTCGTCCTTCTCTATCACGGGACAGTAAAACTTTCAATGCTTTCCTTTAGCCGCGTAACATTGCTGACTACTGCCATAAGAAGCTGTGGCACGGGTACATGATGCTTCCATATTTTGCTGCAGATATGTATAGGCCTACGTGTAGAATTTCAATTTCCGAAGTGGTTTGACACGGTGGAGAATCCATTGGGATTTAATATTTTTTCTTTTCCCTGCTGCGGTACAGTTGGTCGACTTGTTGCTCTCTCTATCCTTCTTTTTGTTTCTGTTCCTAGCGCCTTTCCTTCACTCACTCAACTAAACTAACATCCACGTATCACTCCACTCGAAATGCCGCCCACACAGCCACTACAACTACAGCTGCAGGCTTTTGTTTTCTGGACTGCACTTTCCCTGTTCGTCCGTGGATCCGCTGCTATTCAGTGCTACAACGCGTCGAAGGTCGATCCGAACTCAGCTCAACTGCAAGATTCGAAAATAAACTGCTCCCGCTCTACAGTTTATTAGCTGGAAGCTTGTGGGCGTTTTGACGGGGTCATAGAGTTTGCCTTTGTTTTTATTTTCATTTTTGCAGTTCGGTTGCATTTTGCACTATTTTTGCGAAAACCTCGGAAGAATCCACATCCACAGATGCAAGTAGAAAACGAAAAGATGGCGCCCCGCTCTGGCCAATAAACTGTAGTACCGCTTGCCAGAAAGAATTCTATACACGGACAGATTTCAGCTCTTCCAACCAGCGGCTATGGAAGCTTGGGTGCTGGCCCTCCCATCGTTCATGCGATCACCGCGAAATCAAGAATGTCACCGATGAGGTGGACGGTGAAACCTACAAGCATCTTGCCTGCTCTACCGACTGCTGTGAGTTCTTGGTGACGAATAGCACCTGGCTAAAGATTAACAGCACTCGGAAAAGTTGCTGCTGTACAAGCGATCTGTGCAATGGCCTGGACGACGATGTCAGCTGCCAAAAAGGAGATCCGAATTGCCACTTGCGCGATACCAAGCACAAGGCGGATGAAGGTTCCCCTGTCCCTATCAGCACGATAGTGGCTGCAACTGGAGGAGGAGTGCTACTGATTGTACTCATTGCCGGAACAGTCTTTCTTACGGTCCGTCATCGACGTAAGAAGCAGCTAAGGAAGAAGAGCAAAAACGAGGCCCACCCAGCAATCAGCTGCTCGCTGCTTTCGGGGATGGAAGCAGATCCTACCGAGAGCCTCAGCAAACCCATGACAGAACTCGGGACCCCGTGGGATACCCAGCCAACTTCAGATACAATGACAGTCACTACTGGGACAGTGGCAACGGATACGTGTACATCATCACTGCAAACAGCACTGCTACCGGACGGAAGAGGTGCGAGAAAGAAGCAGGGAGAAGGGCGTGAAGATTCACCAGAGACGGATGAGCAGAATTCACCAGCAAAACTTCACACGATGAAAAACACTCAGAAAGTCACACACTAGGGAAAGGGAGTACGGTAGGTAAAATATGTCGCGATAAGTGAGAGAGGCACAGTGATTTCAATTACTAACACGAACACCCCATGTGGGAAGCTCATAGCTCTTCTTCGTTCTTGAGAAATAAAAAAGTTTTTTTCCTGCAAAATGCTTGGTTGCATCCATGTGATTAGTATCGTGTGTATGTAATGTACGTTTGCTTCACGAGTGACATAATACGGTACGTACGTATGTACATATGTATGTAAGTAGCATCAGCTGCCTGCTTGCTTTTCTTTCGTCTGTTCACTGTTCGGACTCGAAACACTGTCTTTCAAGAAATTGCTCACTCACTTGATTCGCAGCAGATGTAGCGGAAATACTTGGGACTGTATTCGCAGTTGTAGCCACTGGGACAGGTGTTGATCGTCTCAGCTGTGCCACACAAAAGCAACATCACTGCACCACTACGAGGATGGACGTATCTGAAAAAAAGTGTACTGTTCACGCCTGTCCTCTCACAGTTGTTCTAGCAGTAATATTACTAGTACCGTATTTACCGGTGCATAGCCCCATGGGGGTATGCAAAAATTGAGAGGTCCCATATGGGGGTATGCATAGGGGGGGTTATGCATGGGGGGGGGGTTATGCATGGGGCATTTTTTATGTTTTTTAGAGCTTCGCATATGCATATTTTTTAGGTAAAAAAGCACGTGTTTTAGGGCATAATTGAGGTCAAAACAGGGGTATTCTAGTACAATACACCCCCAAGCAGGCTTATAGGCATCTTAGCTTGGTGTGGGAGTGGCTATGGTTACCATATGACCAGCTTACATAGGTAGGTTCAGGTACTGTACAGTACATATGGGGGTATACATAGGGGGGGGGGGTTATGCATTGGGCATTTTTTATGTTTTGCCAATATGGGGGTATGCATTGGGGGGGGGGTTATGCATTGGGGGGGTTATGCACCGGTAAATACGGTATTTTGTTCTGGGACCACCTATGGTATATAACATAGAAAATGATGGTACGGTTGGATTGGAATAGATGTGTCGCTTTTTCGTTTCCATTCCATACAAAGTCTCATCTAGGTACCTAACTTCACATCCATTTCAAGCGCCGACCACACCGCAGGTGATCGCTCTTACGGTTTTCGGCCAAAAGTGCAGACTTCTGTAGCTTTGGGTTGCGATGGAGAAGGTCGAATTATTCTTGTTGGTTGCCTTGTAAGTGGTCGTGGTCGATAGGGCAGTACTGCTGGTGCTGGTGTTTGTGGTTTCGGTCTGTATGGACCAGGAGTTATCGCCACCATAGCGGGCAGAATCGGCTGAGCAATAACTGCAGCAGGTACAACTTGCGGTACCAGAATGGGCCGGCCGGTAATGACGGTGGGTGTTGTGGAAACGGGTTGAGCGATGACGATTGGCTTGGAGCAACAGATGCTCAGATTGGTGACGCGATCTGTGACGCATTCGTAGCTGATCGAGCAGCTTAAGATACCGATGGTACAGGTACGAATACTGTTGGAGCCAGGGTCCATTTGAGGCGATCTACCAGTGGGACAGGTAGCTCGCCGTTTCTCTGAAATATCATCGTTACAATGACAACACGGCGTATGTATGTACTGTACATGTACATGGTTCAATAATGGGGCTAATGTATAAAGCTGCACTTCATCAATGACGCTACACTCTGTCTTAATCCAACAGTCATCGGCATTACCGTATTTACCTGTGCATAGCCCCCCCATGCATAGCCCCCCCCCCCTATGCATTGCACAATATTTGCAAAACATAAAAAATGACCCATGCATAGCCCCCCCCCCCCCCCCCCCTATGCATAGCCCCATCTGTACTGTACAGTGGTACCTGAACCTATGTACCTACATAAGCTGGTCATAATCTACCCATAGCCACTCCCACACCAAGCTAAGATGCCTATAAGCCTGCTTGGGAGTGTATTGTACTAGAACCCTGGTTTGACCTCAATTATGCCCTAAAACACGTGCTTTTGACCTAAAAAATATGCCTCTACGCACCTCTCAAAAACATAAAAAATGTCCCATGCATAGCCCCCCCCCCCCATGCATAGCCCCCCCTATGCATAGCCCCATATAGGACCTCTCAATTTTTATGAAATGACAGAATATGCAAATGGGGATATTTTCGGGCTAGTGTCGTATTCCGACAGAAGCTTTTTCAAACATTTCGGAGAGGGGAAATACAATTTTCGGACAACAGCTGGGCCATGCTTCGTCATGACGTAGCAAACCCTATTGGTGAACTTCATTGATAGAGAAAATTTTCGGACACTTCTTTGGCACGGTTTTTGGCACTACTTACTGGCAATCAGTTTCTGTCGTGCTTCCTCCTCGAATTTCTCCAAAATTGCGACGATCCTCTCCTCCAAATCCTGGTGCTGTTGGCTGGAATCGATCTGTTGCGTGACCACAGCAGTACTGATGACCACTGGACGCAAACAGCAATGGTATTTGCCATCGTTTGTGGGCTGACAGTGGTAACCGGGCGGACAGTTATTGGCGAATTGGAAAATACAGCCCTGGAAGTGACCGGCGGTTTGCAGCGGTCGCATTCCGTTGGGGCACATCGGCAACACTGCAAAAGATACCGTACTGTAGTACATGCCTGTAGATTGCACTCAATTGACGTATGTATGCATCTCTTTATTGACGGGTAAGTTGGGACAATTCCGGGCCTCTAAACACACGTCAATGGCAAGTCATCTCTCTTGTGTTACCATGCATATGTACCGACCGAGTCAAATTGAAATTCCCACTGTAACACTTTTTCTGTTTTTCCCCGATTTTGCTGTAGTTGATTCTTATTGTCACCAGATTTGCCCCAAGTTACCCGATCTTACGTGAACGGTGGTTCGCTTACCCATTGGGAGCACTACAGGGGGCGGAGCCGGGTTTGCGAACGGTGGTGCAATCGCGTTGGCATTTGCATTGGCCGTGGTCATCGCGTTAACGCCACTGCAATACCGCCTGCACGACTCCATGGAATTGAAGTTATTCGCGTTGCCATTGCACCCGTTCAATGTGAAGCTCATACAGCTGCGCTGTTGCGGCGAATAGTAAAACTTCACTTTCGCTTTGCGCTTTTTGCAAGCTGTGCCGAATTCCAACGGTTGCGAACAGGCAAATTCTGGAAGGAAGTTTTCACAATCGCGAGTATGGCATTTACAGTTTCAGTTTGGTTAATGGTGGACTGAAATATTTCCGATTGGAGTCGAGGCCGTCAAAATCATGATTAAACCTTACCACACAAGCCAAGAAATGGTCCCACAAGCCGTACATTTAACTTTACTTGCAGTTGGGCAGCATACGCTGACTTGTGGCATCCCTGTTGAATTGCAAATGTAACCAGCTGGACAAGAAGCCAGGGCAACTGGAGAGCAAGTTGCAATCAAACCACGAGTGGAAAAAGCAGGAATACCAGAAGGACACGTAACTAAACACACACCCATAGCCCTGTACATGAGCAATCAAGAGTTAATGACAGAGCAACACCTTAAGTACATAGAGTGCAGTGCGCTGGTAGAACTGTGACGACCATACTTTCCAGTTCAGCGGCTAAAGTGAAAGTTGGCACGGTAGTTGTTGCCACGGTGGTTGCATGAGTCATTGGCATTGAGATCCCCCCAGTTTTGGGGCAACAAAGATATTGACCAGTACTGCCAAACTGACACGTGGCTCCTTCAGGGCAGGTGTGATGGTCAGTTACCCCATTGCAGGTTTGTATGGCGCCAGTGGTTGCACTGTATCAAAGTTTACACAACCATTTTTACAACCTTTAAATTTATTGGTCTCATTCAAAGTTCAGGTGCGCATACTTGATGTATCCAATCGCTCCTGAAGGGCAAACTAAAAATAAACAAAATCAATCTGTGGTTGGCACGTAGGTACAAGTAATGGTGCCTAGTACAAGCTAATGTCACATTACTAGGAGGCACGTACAGTACACCATATACATGTATGTAGCGATACACCATATACATACACCATATGTATGTAGCGATCCCTTCAGTGTTGGTTTAGTGATGACAAGATGTGCATTACGCATTACCTACCTACCATTGCTTCCAATCTTCCCTCGTCTTGTTGCAGTTCCATTCACACAACACAGAAACAAGCCACTGCCTCCCACCATCTCTGCACACCTGGAACCACTGGGACATCTGGTATCAGCAGTCCCATTGCAACTCAGTGGTTGTCCAGTGTGCTCGGAGATGTACGCGACTCCATTTGCACAAGCAGGGTTCGAGTTCAGACTACTGGCAGTGGCATGACAGCACACCAAGTTATTGCTGGTGCTTTGTTGGCAGATGAAGTCAGCTGGACAGCCATCGTTCTGGCCCAGTGTTTTGCACGTGGGGATGGATGCCACGTTGGCAGGAATGAAGGGTGTGCTGCCATCGGGGCACATGTCTGCAGCAAATAAAGCCTTTAAAAATAAAGCTCTGGTGAACTGTACATATGGTCAAAGTCGTACATGATTGAGAGATTTGAAAAGGAACGGTGGGGTAAACCCAGCCCGGGTTTTCTTGACGTAATCTTGAAATCTAGTCGCTGAGAAAGAAATAGCGACTCTGGAAAAAATGCACGTAGGCAGCTGGATTTGATTTATCCATTATAGCCCATTACCCCATTGTACCCTGCCACCCATTATGTACGTGCCTGCTCCAATGACTGCAGATGTTCCCATTGCAGCAGTGGAGATTGCGCAACAAATGCGCGCTCCAGATGTGCTTCTCGTGCATACGTAACCCTGTATGCAAATCCTCTTATCGCACAGCTGGGGACGTCCAGTTGCAGGATCTATGAATGGACTTTGACCAACTGGACAGCCTGGAAAAAAATTCAGCGCCATTGTGCCAATTTGCAAGGTCATTGGACACTGGAGCATGTACAAATGCAAAATGAACCAATACGCATTTACTCGTTGGAAAAGCGTTGAGTGTCGTGCTGACGGTACAGCACTGGGCTCTAGCGGAAGGTGGGTTGCCTTGAAAGCAGAGCTCCTCTGGTGCGCAACTGTTGGGTACTCCAGGGGTGCAGAACTGCACCTGCATGTCGGGGTTCAGACTAGGTTCGTACCCAGCAGGGCAACCTGGAAATCAGGGACATTCGCGAGCATACGGTACTTACGCGAAAAGTATAAGTTTACTTCGTACCCGCTACACTGTACCTAGCATTCACATCACTCTCAGGCCCGCTGGAATATTTAGCAGGGAAGTTTAGTCCGTGCTTATACTGCGGGCGTTACGTCGAATTTATACTAACTCGTTGTTTAGATCTGGAGCACGCACAGTACTGTATAAGCACGGACTAATCTTCTTGCAAAATATTCCAGCGGGCCTGAGGGCACCCACCCATGTAAAATAGGTACGTACACGTACAGTACATAGTGTACTCCTCCTGCCTTCCTTACTGGTTCCAGTGCAGCAATAGTACGCGTTGAGGCTTGCGCTGAGTTCGCAGCCATAGTTTGCTGGACAGACATTTCCAGCTGTGCCACCAGGGAAGCATTGCAGCGGTTGATTGCCACGAACCAAGTAGGGCGATGAGTCGCCGCAAAACGCGCTGTACTCGGAGATGCTGCAGCAGTAGGACAGTCCATCTCCAAGAATGCTGGCAGCGCAGATGTAAGGAGATGGACAAATGCTGGACGAATTTCCCATGGAACACGCCACTGCCTTGGCATTGACGGCGTAGGCGGTGCCATTGTTGGGACACATTCCTGTATTGTATACGCGATGAGGATTATACACGAATCATGGTTGGTTACTCACGATTGGTAATCAAGATTGGTAACCACGATTGGTAATCATGATTGGTAATCACGATTGGTTGGCAACGATCACGATTGGTTGGTAATCACGATTGATTGGTAACGATCATGATTGGTAATCATGATTGGTTACCCATTTGCTCACCAGAGATCAGTGTTCCTCCAGCTGGCCCACTGCAGCAGTAGCCGAACAGCTGGCCAGATGTTGTCGTCATCTGACAAGAGAATCCCACTGGACACACCATAGCTGCGTTCAGGGTACAGGCACGGGGTCGGCGAGTAACGCTGTCGATATAGGCGGTACCACCACTTGGACACACGTCTGTACATGATCATTTCACGCATGTACACGTAGCTGAACAGAAATCTGAGTTGAACTCACCTGATCTTTGAGATCCACAGCAAAAATACAGTCGTTTCCCTGGGTTGTAAATGCACAAGTAGTTCATGGGGCAGGAACCCTTCAAGTTCGGTATGCACTGTCTGGCTGTACGTGAGAGGGCATCGACGAATGTCCGTTGACCACTTGGACACACGCCTGAAAACGCGCGAACGACCATAGTGAGTAAGTGTCACTAAAGACTAAAAGCACCACTGTCACAATAGTACGCAGCACACGTGGTGAGCAAACTCATGGTGAAGCAAATTCACTGTACATACGTACGTATGTGAGGAGGCATGTGGCGCGTGAATTCACCGGAAGTTTGAAACTCACCCTCAAGTGGGCATGTGAGAATGTTAAAACGACCTGTTTCTGGAGAACCACAACAGACATTTTCACTGGTCAAAGGATCACGGGTGCACGCGAACCCCGTCGGGCAGCTGTTCAGCACACCCACACTGCAGCTCTGCAGTACGTCGCTGGCTGGGTCCATGTGCGCCATTTCTCCAGATTGACAAGCTGAACAAAAATACTACGTTCCATGCATGGCACAGTTCGACATATTTTAACGAAAACCAATGTTGTAGGGTAAGGGCACAATGGCTAATGGCATACTTTTAACTGGGAAAAAATCGCTCTTTCCAGGTTAGGTACCTGGATTATCGGGTAAAATAATGAACAACCAACCTCCTAAATGTACGTACGGTATGTATGTACTACAGGGTGTCTCACGTAGACCTACCTAACGACTCAGCCTTATAACTTCCGTACTACAGTAGATATCAAGCTGAAATTTTGTCCCCGGAAACCCAAGAAAATACCATACTTTGTGGCAAAATTTGAGCCAGATAGGCCCACAGCGAACGAAATTACAGCTTTAGCAATTTTGGACCCTGTTTTTATCATTTTCTGCATTGAGCATAGTTTTCAGCTTAGAATCTTCTGCTCAGCATGGGTCAAATAGCTCATCCAGCGTGGTAATATGATGAAACAACAATGACTAAACATCACCACAGTCCAGAACACAAAGGTTTCAAAATATAGGCGATATAAAGTCCCTAACAGCCTTCAAGGGTCTGTCGAGGTCAATAGTGGCACCACTGATTTCAAAATGTTGAAAAACGTGGTCGCAAATTTGCAAGCTCGTAATTTCATCCCTAGTTGACCTATCTGGCTCAAATTTTGCCACAAAGTTTCCTATTTTCTTGGGTTTCTGGGGACAAAATTTCAGCTTGGTATCTTCTGTAATACGAAAGTTATAAGGCTGAGTCGTTAGGTAGGTCTACGTGAGACACCCTGTATGTACATCCTAGTACGGTACATATGGTTACGTACATAAACATACAGTAGGCGTCACCTGCAGACTGGCAGAAGTTCAAACATGCGTCATCTGTCGGAAAATTGTTCGCGTTTCCACTGCAGCCGTAGTAGACGAAAGGTTCACAGCTTCTGGTCTGGGGATTGTAAAAGAATCGATTGATGGGCTGACGTCCACAGTTGGTTCCCCCATCTCTCATCATCGTGCAGATCGTGCTCTTTTTCGGACAGCAGTAGTTGGTGGATGCGCGCTGTTGTTGCTGTGCCGAATTGCCGCTCTGCGCATACTGGAGCACAGTGGTGCAGACGTGGGTCTCTGGGCAACTGCTACTGCTGGTACAGGTTCTGGGCTGACCCGACAGCTCCAGAAACGGATCTCCGCCGTCAGGGCAGCCTCAAAGAAAAAAAGCGAGTCAAAAAGGCATGCTTTAGGACTACTTCAGAATTTAGCAAATTTTTGGTTAGAAAAAGCCACCCAGTCCAAAATCCTGTTTCCGAGATTTACAAAATATGTCAAAAAATGCACCATCTTGCTGATTTTTAGACGCACAAATTTGCCAGAGAGGAGCGGAGTGGAGTTTGAAAGAAAAGGTGGTGCATTTTTTGACATATTTTGTAACGTCTACGCGGTAACAACTTGTTACCGCGTAGACGTAACTTGTTTCCAACAAGATTTGGATTATTTACACGGCTGCGCTGCGTTGCTTACCACTGGCTCCACAGTAATCCTCACAATCGCGTTGAGTTGCGAAGTTGTTGGAATTACCATCGCAGCCCAGATACTGGAAAGTTTGGCAGCTTCTTGTGGACACAGAATAGAACCATCTGGAACTGCTGGAGGGATTGCACGCTGTGCCTGCATCCGAGCTCAGCTGACACGTGAATGCTGCAATGCAATGACAGTTCTTAGAGACAAAGGAAACCTTCCGTTGAGGAAAACTTTGCTTGCTTCAACTGTACAGCAAGCTGTATGACAAAAGCAGGAGAAACACAAAAATTGTTCTGACGGTTGCTGTCTATACGTTGGTGACGTCGACGTTTCCTTACCCAATTTTTGGGTACAAATCATTTCTTGAATTTGCATTAGAGTCAATATTGTATTGATTTATGTTATCACAGACAGTTTTGCAACTACTATTAAAGGGCTAGTACATCACGCGCTTGCCTTACTTCTTGTTGGACAGCAGCCGTAGCGTCGCCCGTCAAAATAACACTCGTAACCCAGTTGACACTGCTGCACAACCGCCATCGTATTTGGACGCGTGTTTCTTCCATCTTGACCCATCGAAACTGAACACTGGACGAAGTTATTGTTGGCGTCACGCAGTGCCTTTCCTTGCAGACATTTTGGCTCTTCTGAAAATGTGTCGACATTGTCCCAATTTCTGGCTCAATATCTGACGAGCTACGTACAGGAATATTTTTTGGGAAGGTATGTACAATGTAGTACGCACCGACGACTTGAATGCAGAAATTCTGGCACTGCTGAAGAGTGGGAAAATTGTTTGCATTTCCTTGGCATCCGTTGTACAGAAACTGAACGCATGTGCCAGCGGAAGCATCGAACCAATATCGCAGAGATGGAGAATTGCAGTTGGCTCCAGGTGATTGAGGCTGGTTGCAGATGGTCTCTGTTGCAACACAATGTGGAAAACGCACAACTGGTACGCACAGCTTTCTCCCCATATAGTGTAATGGACAAAATTTATTCACTTACGGACAGTGGGGCAGCAAACACCATTGACACAGCTGTGGGTCAATGGACACACATCACCACTGGAACAACGCAGATTTTGCTGACCACTGGCGTCTTTCAATGGCTGGCCTCGTGCACAGAGTGCTACAAAATAAGGAATGGAGTGACAAGCATCAGCGTAAAAGCAAATGGGACCACAACACGGCTTGACAGCTGCTAAACTTTGAGAGCAGTAGTCTTCACAATCGTTTTGGGACAAGAAGTTGTTGAAGTTGCCGCCTTGCAATCGATAGATGAACGTCTTGCACAAGCCCAACTGAACATCCCAGTACCATCTGTAAATTGTATAGAAGAGGAAAACAAAACTGTATGTGGAAATGTAAAATTGTTTTCCGAAACCGATGCCTACGTACGTACGTACGTGCATACGTACCTGGTTACGGGAGGTGTTATGCCTCTTCCGCTGCCTTCATTGAACAGATTCAACGGTTTCGAAGTCACGCCTCCATGAGGGCTGCAGACGAAATCTGCAATGGAAAAACAACACCTGCCATTCAAAAGTGGACATTCGGGATAGAAACTGATTGATTTTGGAAAATGGTTGCCTTTCTTTTCGACCTGGCGTTGGACAACAAATTTGCACTGAACCTTCCTGCGAGCACTTGTAATTTGCGGAGCAGGTGGCGCCAGAGTTGGAATGGTCAGCAGCGATGGTGCAGTAGCGGATCAGCGAACCATCAGCTGTGGCACTGCCGGCTGGTAAGTACTCGGGTTGACCACGTTCGCATTCTACCAGTAAATGGCAAATCATGCGAACATGGATGATACAGACAGTCATACACAGTGCGCACATTATTACGTACGTACCCTATGTACGTACATACATGGATGTTTCACACAGCATTTTTTTTAGATTGCATGTACTTCTGTATGCGTACGTTGCTTGCAGTAGCTTTCGCACTGGTCCAATGTGAGGAAGTTGTTGGCGTTTCCGTTATCTCCGAGATAGTTGAACGTCTGGCAACTTCTACTGATGGAGTTGTAGAAGTATCGGATGGATGGTGTAACGTTGGTCGAGGTGGAACCCGAATCCACAGCTTGGATGCACGTAAGCGCTAGCGAAGGCAATAATAATTCTATGTACTGTAGGTAGGTAGTAGGCCTATACTTACATTATGTACGTACATGTGGAAGGGACGAAGGTACGTACCTAATGTACACATACAGCCATCATAAAGGTATAGAAATACAGTTCATCGATACAAAACACACCTATACAAATACACCGATATACGAATACAGTAGTAAGTAACTTCAAAGTACAGCGTAAGCCAATGGCTATGTACGGTACGATACGTATGAATGTACTTGCATACAGTACGTAACGTGTACATGCATACAGTACCTCTGCCGGGACAGCAATACAGTCCGTTGTAACATTCGTAAACATCCGGCCAAATGTCGCAGCCCACAAACTGACCCGGCTGCTCAATGCTGTTGAAAAAGCTACAACTGGAGACGCTTTCTGTCCCAGCATCTCTCAACTTGGGATGCTGGCCGTTGGTCGCACATTCACCTGTAGTTCATCCGTAGGAAAGGCATTCATCAATAAGATTAAGAAACAAAAATGCCAAGGCATAGTAGAGTAGGTACAGTAGGTAAACCTAGGTAATGCGCAGGTAATGTACACGCGCAGCCTGTTTTTTACCTGGACTATAGCAAACTGGACCATCTCTGGTATTAGCTGGAGATCGACCGAATGGACATCTGCATACGCTGTTGGGGTCGCATGTGGCTCCAGGGTTAACTGAGCTGCACTGATCATTGTACTGGCAGCCTGGCTGACTTGGATTGATCTCTGCAACAAAGTGCTTTGCGGCGACTTGTGATAGTATGTCCGCTGTGACTGAGTCATTACGGTTTGCAGTTCAAGTACGTACGGTAAAGTGTCCAAGCTATACACTCAGCTCACTTCTCCAGCAGAAACCATTGACGTTCACGTGAGTTGACCAGCAGGTGCACACAGCACTCTGGCAAAAGGCACCATCCATACAGTCGGTATTGAAGGCGCATGAGGCTCCGACCTTTTGGGAGCCTAAAAGAAAGCGCCTACTAACATACAAGTGTAAGAGAAGCATTACATATACCTTACTGAAGAAAAGTACTACAGTACAGCACGTGCAGTCAGGGACATAATTCTGTAATTGCCACATATCCTACCGTACGTACCTACGTACTGTACATACCTTTGTACAGTACATAACGTACGTACGTACGTAGTTACGTACGCACATACCTGATGAACTTGGTAGCTGTTGACGCTTCCATCTCTGTGATTTCTCAGCAGCACACGTCTCAAAACTAGTAACAATTGCTGCGATAAGAAGCACATGAAGCATCACAAAGAGCTTACTTGTACATTACATGAGGGAATTATTTGTCGGTCTGTACGACATCAAAAAATACAGGCAGGAGTATGCTATGCACGTGCCGCACATAATTAGAGTTCCTTGGTAAAGAAGGAAGAGACTTGAGACCTTTGGCGGAAACTGAACTGAGATAGCAATGTGGTAAATGAGTAGAAGACTGCCCAGTCCTGGTGCAAGAATGATGCTTGAAACAGCTCTTGAGTGTCATCTGCTAGAATGAGTTGTTGCTATTTCGGCGCGTTTGGCAAATAAAGCACAGCACCTGATCGGCTTACACACTTACTGTATTTTGCACCCGTAGTACCGAATATTGTACATACATACTGTACATACCTGTGCACGTGCAGTATTGTGTATGGTGTATACAGGATAGAGGTAACGAGAAAGTACGTACTTACTTACTACCTAATTCATTTCACTCACATTATTCCTATATTCACGTCGTGCACACTGCACATCCTATAGCGTATTCCAGTATTTCCATTTTCCAGTGTAGGTAAAAGCTACCCCTATGTACGTACGTACTGGCAAATCAGGTTTATTATTATTTCACTTTAAAAAACGCTCAAGCATGAGTCATCAACGTCCAAGTCCCATCTGAAACTGCTTCCACCTTAGCCTAAGTACGTACGTACCACATACCCTACTTGCGCATTATTGCCTGTCATTATCCAATCCGCTTGCGTTCGTTCGTTCAGCTCGATATCCTGCGTGATATCATTTCACACCACTCCCCGCATACAAAATAACATATCACCACGTAGCTTGTATAGCGCAATAGCGACCACTAGTCGACTATTATAATATTTTGTGTGCAGAGCCAATAATACGTTACGTATCTGATTACATTACACTATTAGCTTGGTTAGCAAAGCGGCTGGTTTTATAAGCTGGAATCGCCGTCGAGAAGCTTTACGGCTGCCGTGGATGATTGAAATCTATCCAAAGAAACTAACTGGCTCGTCTGGCCCGCTTTAACAGTGGCGGCAGCTGATTCAGCTCTCAGCAACGAAAGATAGCATTTGGCTAAGACGGATTTCAGGAATTTCAAATATCCGTGAAGAAGCTGCAAGCAAACGCGCGCAAAGTGATAACAAGCGAAAGCAACTCTCTCCGCCTGTCTACGTCTGCTTCTGCTTCTGCTATGCTTTTCCTGTTTAGCAGTTGTTTTCCCATCATCGCCTAACCCAAACGTCAGATTGCCTTTCTTCCTCCTACCTTTTCAACCGGCAGAAATTCCTGAATTTTCCGACTCGTTTTAGCTCGCGTCTGGCACCTTCTAATTGGTCTGAAAGAAAAGGAAACAAAACTGTTGAAATAACCATGTTTTTCACCGAGCAACTCACCAACTCTTTTTCCTTCGCGATCGCCTACCTGGTTCCGGTTCTAATCGGCCTGTATTTCGGCATTTTCAACCGTGTTCCAGTTCCGTACAAGTTTCTGTTTGGCAAAGGCGATCTGCGGTTGTTCAGCCATCTTCTGGCCTTTGTCGCTTTGCAACTCTGTCCATTCGTCACCTTGATGCTGCTTGACAACGGTCGAACGACGACCCATCTTTCGTGGCTCTGTTTTCTATGCGGTGCCATGCCAGCGGCGATATTTGTGGCCACAATCGTCTCGCCAATTCTTCACTACAATCGATCGCCGAGTATTTTTCAATACGTAGAAGACAGGTACCACTCGAAAGTGTTGAGATGGATCCTGGCAGCTTTTAACTTGCTTTTCACCTCAATTTTCATGCTCACTCTGCTTGCAACTATGTCCAGTATGGCTGGCAAAATTATACCGCTTCATCCGAGCTGGTCCTGCGCCATTTTTGGAACATTGACGCTAATTTCACTGCTCTTCGGTGGACTAAACGCTGCCTTAGTATCGTTGACGATGCACGGTTTACTACTGGCTACGGTAGCCCTAGTTTCGATGGTAACAATTCAGTTTGTCAGTGAAGGCGACCAACTTTTTTCTACTAACAACACTCCATATATCAGTTTTGATGCAGAAATTACCCCATCCATTTGGAAACACGTTCTTGGAACAGTTTTTGGTTTTCTCACAGTACTGCTGCTCTTTTCCTCAACCCAAATCTTTTATCAAGCCTACGCTTGCTCTCCCGGGCTAAAAAGAGCGCGTCTGGTACTTTGCGCCTCACTGCCAGTGGTGGTGCTATTGGTACTTTTGGTCGCGGTATGTGCAGTATTTCTTCAAAGCTATAACGGGTGTTTGACGACCGATGGCAAAGATTCATTCGACGACCATTTGCTGACCTTTGTGGAAAGCCTTTGGCGGCATATCTGGGGCGCATCCGGTTTTGTCTTTGCGGGTATTTCAGCCCTCAGTTTTTGTACCTACGGCCTGTCATTGCTCTCTCTCACTACAATACTTTGGGAAGACTTCCTCAAGCTCTGTGTCGCCTTCACAAAGGAGAAACGTCAACTTTTTCTCCTTCAACTGCTTCTAGCAGTTCTTGCCGTGGGGTTAGCTGCTGTGTCTGCCTTGGTGATATTTTACTGGCCTGAAATGCACCAGTACTCTAGGTACGTCTGGATCGTTTTGATATCTTTAAGTGCTCCCGGTGGCGCGGTATTTATCGTCGGGATTTTCGCACCCTTCGCCAACTGCAAAGGCGCCTTCGTCGGGTTTTTCACGGGCATTTTCCTGGTGCTTTGGCTCTCCACTGGTCACGTGTATTACAACTTTCCATCGTGGAAGCTTGAAAAGTCGGTTGCGCATCAATGTAGTCGCTACATCTCCAGTAGTTGGAGCAATGGAACTGCAACATCAGAAGTAGAGTACAACAACTTTACTGAATCAAGTACTCATCCATCTACTTCTCCAACAAAAGAGTTTCCGGTTGATTTTCTGCTGAATGACGTCGACAACATGACCATTGGCTTGCTCGACAATGAATCAAATTTGACCATTAATCCAGGAATAACTAATGGCTCTTCATACCATCGCGCAATTCCCGCCTTGTACCAGCTGTCACCATTGCTTCACGCACCCTTTGTGTTTCTGGTTAGCAGCCTACTGATCATCGTAGTCAGCTTGTTCACCAAAGGCACGGATATCTACACGTTGGACTGGAATTTGGTGTACTGGAACTGTTTCAACTGGGCCCAGAGGTTGAAGCCTGAGCGCAGTCTACTGAGCAGGCGAAAGCCGATGAGGGAACTGAGCAGATCTTGTCCGTACCAGGCGAGTGGCTCGTTTCGCTACGTGGCACAGGGACCCCTACCGGACACAAACTTACAGAACCCAAGATTGCAGCAGTATTTTACTGATCAAAATGCACGACAGCGAGAAACGTCATCGTTCGACTGATATGGAATGTAGTACAGTACCTACAGTACGTACATTACTAATCGAAAAGGAAAATTTGCCAGATGTGTCAGGGAATCGAACATATGTATGTACTGTTAGTTTCTGTGTACTTTTGTCTTGCAGTTGATGAAGTTGCAGTTTCGCTACTTGTCCGTACGTGATGCAGGAGTCTTTTCTTTTGGTAACTATACGTACGAACGTAAATACCGTACGTTGTAGGTACAGTAGTATTACATTACTGCAATATTGCCAATCCAACAACTGTATTATGTACCAGCACTCCCATTGCATGATACTAAAAAAATATTACAGACATAATGTAGAGTATGCAATTTCTATCTGGAACCATTATTAGTGAGATTTTAGAGCCGCCATGATCCGTATGCAATCCCACGAAAATTCCTCTAAACCGTGCTTGACGCCATCCCCCTGTGAAACGGATGACACCTGTTGATTGGGGGTTTTTTTACGCATTTTTGTTTTTGCATTTATTACCAGCGGGGGTGGCTAAAATAGGCATGCCATATGCCTCTATTATGGTAAAAGGTGTTGTTATGCGTTGTGCTACCTGTTGCAGTGCAAACACTGAGCTACTGTGTGCTTCATGCCTTCATGCATGCGTATGTATGTATGGTGGTACGTATACGTACGTACGTATGTAGGTACGTACAGTACGTATACATACGTAGGTCACAGCATATTCAAAACCGCAAGCGCATATGTACGTGCATGCTATATTATAAACATGAACGTACGTTACGTACAGAATAGATCTTGTCGTGGCAGTACGTACGCTTCATCCCAAATACCATCGCAGTCATGGCTTTGTTATACGCAGTTTTTCATGAAGATATTGGTGCATTTGCGTAGGAGGAAGTTGATATATTACGTATGTAGACACAAAGTAACGCACGTACGTATTTATCTGCAACAAGAACATAACAGATGGAATTTTATTGCCTATCTCCGGTGTTTCGGATTACAATATTTCTCTTCGATTTCGCCGCATGAGCTTCTACTGCGATAATTTAGCTAGCAATATCCTGTCGTATCGTAATGTCATTACTACACACTATACTCTTACTGCCGTCGTCACATACTGTTACTCTAAGTAGGTTAGTGCGGGGTAATGCGGGCAGAAAGAATTTATTTAAGTTGCGGTCATTTCCAGGCCCCAGCTGTCTGTAACCTTAGTCATTTTTTTTTAAACAACTTTCACAGAAGAAATTGTCAGCAGATGTTTGTCTTAGCATAACTTCCGCCTTTTTCTATGTTTGCCATTGCACATGTAACTTCCGCCTTTTTCTCATTACTTTTTGCGCCTTTTACGCACGTAATGTAAATGATACGGATACTGTAGGTTCCGAATTACCCTTGGTCCGTGAGTGAGTAGAGTGGTACTATCTATCGCCACATCCATACACCGCTGCTTCATGCCATAAAACAAAGGCCTCCGAACGATCAGATACCCGGCCATAATTATCTGTCTAAAGTCAAGAAGATTGAGGCTGTCCACATGTAAATCAACGTCAATCTAGTTGCCGTGCCATGCTACAGTACATAGGTACATTACATAATGGTATATACGTAGCGTGATCATCAGCTATTGCCATAATCATGTCACGCCTGTCACTGACACGACATGTGCATGTGCATCTTTCCGTACAATTTTGATTTCATTCACGTCTCGATGGAAACAGCAATTCCCAGAAAATGATAAAAGGAAAACAGAAACAGAATTATAAATAATGAGGAAGCAAAGCAAGCGGCGTATGTGTAGTTCTGCAGCTAAAATCACTGTCTGACTGTGCGTACATGTGGTGCGGAGTACTGTACACTGTACAGTACTGTATACATACTACGTACATACATGCGTGTGCTACTCTGTAGCTTTTCCAGGTATTCCAGGTAAAGTCGTCTTTAGGTTTGCTAGCTCCGAGCGTGACTTGTTGGGTTTCGTCTGTGCTCTGTGTTCCCTATGTTTGTTTGTCTCTCAAAACTGTTTTATCATCAGCACTGAGAACGCATTTTATTTTAGATGGAAATAAGCGAACCGCGAAAGAAAAATGACACATTCCGATTGAAAGCGACGTACTACCGCGATATGGCATAGAATCTTAAGAAAAGCAATCGGCTTCTCTTTCCTTTACAGACACTGGCTGAATGGCTACCTATTTATTGCGTTTGGTTACGAAAACCAAAGCTTTCCGTATGCCTGCCTAACTTCATTTCAATGAACGCCTGCCTGCACTAGCACTGTATAGCACCGTGCAAGATCTGATTACTTTTCTTAATTCAATCATGGCAACTACTGCTGGCGTTGTTTTGCTGGTTCTGGTTGTGTGTTCGGTGGGCGCTTCGCTTTTTCTCATTCTACTGGTCCTGTCGTTGAGGAAATTGATTGGAAAGGGTCAAACTGCTGCCGGCGGAGGGAGCGAAAAAGCGACGGCGGCGGCAAAAGCGTCGGACCCGGAAGCGGGCGCCGGTTTAACTGATGCTGGTACGGAGGCGCAAACTACTGAAGAAACTGAATCCCTGCATAATTCATCGCCCATTTCTGCTAAGGAGCAACAAGTGTACAGCGACCACTACGGTGCCGTTGGAACGAAGGAAAAAGCGGACTCGTCCAGCAGAACAGGATCCACGAAGAAAAGAGCAGCCGCTGTGGCACCGACTTCTAAAGATCGGGTATGTAATGTACATTACTGTAATGACTCGTGTATAACCCCCTTCGTGTATAACCCCCCTCGTGTATAGCCCCCAAATCGACCACTAACGTCATTTGCCCTCGTGTATAGCCCCCTATTGCGAACCGCGAAAAGCAAGGGAAATCAAGTGTTTTTGCGCTGAAAACAGCCCGTTTTTGAGGTGTTTTGATGCATAGGAGTTTATCTGCACCTCATTTGGAACAGTTCTGATCATTTTGCCAGTGACATCTCTTCAAGGGAAATTTTTTACTAGCAAAAATTTCACAATTTCTTTAGTTGATGAAAGCTGCATTTTTGATGATTGGAGCTTGGGAACGTGCCAAATAACCACCATAAACGAGTTCAGGAGGTCAAAAAACCTTGCTCTTGGTACAAATGAAAATGCCTTCGTGTATAGCCCCCCTCGTGTATAACCCCCTCTCGTGTATAGCCCCCTAATCGGTGCTTACCTTTGTATAGCCCCATGGGGCTATCTACGGAACATTACAGTATATCAAAAATCGTGTGGTCATGGTAAATATGCATGCATGCCTTAAAGTTTAGGCTAAAAATCCAAAGTGCACAAAATTTTAAGGCTATAAATATAAAGCCCACAACGACAATCCGAAAGCCTTTGAAGAAGCCTAATATGTGCGCGCGCACATTGTTTACGTGTTGTCATTATGTCCGTGTGCGTATGTACGTACATACATACGTTCAGTACCTGACTGTATAAGTAATGTACGTAGTTAGTTACACAGTTTGTTGCACGCTCAATCGACTCATCTTTGTGCTCTGCGGCCAAATTGTCTTGTACAGTATTATGTATGTACAATAGTAGTTCTTTCTTTAGTACGTGCGCGTACTGTACGTATTGTATGTGTGCTTTCGTGCACTTGTGTGCTTTGAACTCTTGCCAAATGCAATTGACATCAGCCGCCAGTAATCAAGCTAAGAGCTAAGCCCATTTTTAGCTTCATATTTCGTTTTTGTATCGGATATCCGCCGCAATTTGTGTCTTCTTTTGGCCGCCCATGTTTATCCTGTCGCTGCTGTGACATTTAACATGCACGCACGCACGCACGCCTCATGCAATTGTGCATACTTATGGACGAGTATGTTATGTACGAACACGTATATGTACGTACGTATGTACATGTACGTACCTATACGTAGGGTAGCATAATTTGGGGTAGACATTACTTAACAGTGACCTGCACTGCACTGTACGTACTGTACAGTGTACACCGTATACAGTAGGTATGTACGTAACTGTATAGCTTCATCGCATCTTGTGTCACACGACACCAACAGCTGGTCGGCATTTAGCCTTAGTCGGGCAGTCGGGCAGTCCTTAGTCGGGCCTTAGTCGGGTACACATACATACATACATACATACATACATACATACATACATACATACATACATACATACATACATACATACATACATACATACATACATACATACATACATACATACATACATACATACATACATACATACATACATACATGTTCATATACTACGTTAGTATGTACGATTTCTTCTGTAGGCTGTATCAGCGGCTTATTTTTCTCCGCCAACCTTGTAATTCCCGACTTCCCGACCACCTTCCCGACAAGGCCCGACCGGGCCTTAGTAGCACCACCTTCCCGACAAGTTGCTTTTGGCTCTGCGTTGTACTGACATATGAGACGCATACAGTACATGTCCTATACTATACGTACATAGTACGTACTACGTACGTCACAGTAATTTTTAAAGCACATGGTAAACTGAGACACAAAGCGCAAAAATTGTATACGGCGAAGATCCAACCGCTTTCCGACCATCTTTCTGAGGTCGTCTCTTGAAGTCGTTTTCATAAATATTTGTAGGCACTGTATGTACCAAAGAGTACATAAAAGTGCCATCAGAGCCAAAAAGTGCCATCATCAGGGCCTAGATGGTTTCTCCCGCTTCTAGACTGTCATTACTAAGCTGTTTGCTACACATACATTATATATACCGTAGTACCTAAGTTAGTACCTGCTTGGTTTCTGTATTTTCATATTTCATATTCATGAATCATATTTTCTTTCGTTCACATATTGTCGCATCTTTTTTACAGCAATCACCTTCTGCCGAAGAGTCGCCTGCAACAACAGCCGCAAGCCGCTTACCGCCGCCCACCATCCGCTCCTCTTCCGTGCCAGCCCCGGCAGCTGTCGCGCCAGCTGTCCGCCTGTCCGACAACAGCACCAACTCTTCCTTAATCTACTCCGGATCAGAGGAGGAAGCCTGCTCGCCAACGTCCAAAAGCGCCGGCGGCGGTATTCTCTGCGCCCGACTCTCCTCTCCCTTCATACGCGCTCCCCCACCCGAAACCGAAGCGGACATGGAGCAGATGGACAGCGCCACCCGATTCCTCTACCGAAGATCCAGCCAGGACACCCTACTGGCAAAGTCGATAGGTACTTACGTAGTGGGCTCGCTTTACAAACAGGCGAACATTGGATTGAGGAGGGTTAACCCCTCCTCTATTTCGACGGTCGCCGCGACCAAAATGCGACAAACCCCACCGCCGAAAGTGACAAAGTGACCATACCGCGATCGGATACCATATCGCGATGGCATTTTGGTCGCGGCGACCATCGAAATACAAAGAGGAGGTGTTAAACATGGTACAGGTTACAGTACCATTTTTATAGCTGGTTGAGAGGGGAGGGGCTGTCACTGTACGTACGGTACAACCATAATTTAAGGATTCAGTCAATGTGATTGGATTGCCTTTTTTGATTTTAGGCTCAATTCGGCCAGATTTGTACAAGAGAAGAGGCTCTCTGGTGGCCAGCTCTGATTCTTCATCTGACGGAGCCGGAATCGTTCATTTGCGCTTGCACTACGACGTTGGAAAGTCAGATTTCGTCGTCAGCTTATTAGAAAGTAATTGTATGGCAACACCGGCATACGGTAGTGTGCAGCGCGTTTTTGCGACGTTTGGTCTTTCGCTCAATCAGAAGTGAAGCCTTTTTGAAACGCTTTCATCCAGGGGGTCCTAGTATGTTTTTTGCCTACCTATTTCAGCCCAAGTCCCCGGTTCACTGCTGACCGAGTTCTTCTTCAAGGTGTTGCTGGAGCCAGAGGTGGATCAGAAAGTCCGGCAGACGTCCACCGTCAAACAGACAGCGCAATCCGTGAAGGAGACAGAGGAGTTCAAGTTTCCGTTGACCTACGAGGAGTTGATGGACCGCAAGCTCAGGTTGAAACTCTACGACGCGGGGAAAATGGGCCCGTCCACTCTGGTCGGTGAGGTTGTACTGGAGATGGCGCAGTATGACGCAGCTGCTGGCATCGACCTGACGGCTGACATTCAACTGGCAAATGCACAGGTGCGACCAGTATGTACGGCACGTACGTACAGTATACTGTATTATGTACAAGTGTGACACCCTTTGGTTTTTCAAGCTCGTTCACACCAACCACAGTGTACAACTTTTCTGGGTGCGTGATGGTTATGCATGCATAGTGATGTGTGCTGTGTGCAAGTGTGCATACATACTATACGTAGGTATGTACTAGCCTACCTAGGGTATGTACATACGTTTCGTTACACGTTACGTGTAACGAAAAAGACTCATTATTTCGAGATCACGAAACTCTTGGATTGCAGTTTGAGTCACAATATTTATTTCCAGGAGGAGGACTATGGCGTCCTTCTTTGTTCCTTCAACTATCTTCCCTCGGTACAACGCCTAGTGGTTACTGTGCACAAAGCCACGGAGCTGAAGAAAATGGACGTAGCTGGAGGCGCGGGTAATTAGTAATTACGCCATTTTTCTCCTTTTACTAAGTTTGTCAAAAATAATTTGCTGAAACTATACAGCTGAAAAAAAAAATATTGCACCAATGCTTCGCCGTTATGCTTTTAGATCCGTATGTCAAAGTGATGGTGGTACAACATGGCAAGGTTGTGAAGAAACGAAGATCTTCCACCAAGAAGAATACGCTATCGCCAACGTGGAATGAGGCCCTCAACTTCAACTTGACTGAAAAGGCGCTGAAGAATAGTCACATCGAGTTGATAATCATGGATCATGATTTGATTGGAAACGATGACTACATGGGACAGGTGAGGCAAAAAGCAGCTATGTATTGGAGAAAGGAGAAATGTGTATCACGGTGAAACATTTTGACTGCCACCTACGTATAGGGTACTGTGGGGTAAACAAACCTGGCCATGGGAAAATCCGGCCACCTAAAGATTCAAGGCTGCATATCTCAGCAACCAATGGACCGATTGAGACAAATAAATTGGTATTGCATCAGTCGATTCCTTGAAACTTTCCTCTTTCAAATGAAATATTTGGTTCATCACTTCCTGAAACAGAAAGTTGAAATGCGCATAGGTGGCCGGGTTTACCCCCAGTACCCTATTCATGCTCACCTTTTCTTTTTTCCACATTTTCAGACCATAGTGGGCCCAGATTCAGTGGATGCCAAAGGTCGGCATGCCTGGGAGGACCTGATACACGGGAAACAGAGTCAGCCAGTTTGGCTCACCCTTCATCACTTTCGACCCAGTGACCGAAGAAATAGCTGCACTGGCGCTGAGTGATGTTGAAAACCCATACGTAGTTATATTTTCTTTTGCTTTTGGTGTAAAAAACATACTGTATAGTGTTGTCTGTTTTCGCCATTTTCAATGTGCCAAGTGTGTCTTAGTGCAAACTTATCAGACGGTAAACGGTTTGGTTTGTAACACTTGAACTGGGGATTCATTCATACAGATACAACACGCACACATAATATTACATTGATGTGCTATGTACGTAGTTCGCTTCATTCCCTTCAGTGACGCTGCAATCGTACCCGTTCAGTGTGTCCCGACTTTACCCTTATTGGATAATGAGTCGCTTCATAGCTGCGAAAAGAAAAGACAAATAGTTGTCGGCAAAATAATGTATATAAATTAGTTTGGAATTTTCATAGGATATGCATAAGACAATGATGCATTATTTTACTCGCTTACAGAGTTCCATCATCGCTGAGCACTTGCAACTTCTCCACTTTCATTTCCTTGAAGAAGAGTTCCGTGATCAACTCTGCCCTGTATTCCACAGCAACTTCAAGTGGAAATCCATGAGCTTGAAACGGAGCAGTGATAAGATAAGTCAAAACATGTCCTTTGTTCAAGTGACCATCACTAAAGTAGTGGTACCACACCATGCAAAAAGCTGTAGTGGGGTAAAGTTGAAAATTAAAAGCTTCTCATATCACCTGTCCCAGAGAGGCAGCTTCTCTGACTGAAAGTGGTCTCCATCTACTCTAGCATATACTTTGCCCTTTATGCGATCCCCAAGCTGTAGAGTGACCTTGTAACTTTGGCCTGTAACAACATCATGATACAGATTGTTATTTTGTCTCACAGAGTGGATCCCTCACCACATTGTATTTATTACCACAAAGCTGGTCAGCAGTATGGTTGCTTGCCAACGTTCCAAAGTACCAGGTGCCTCTCTGCGGACTATTTCTGGTTGTGCTGTAGCCAGGGGTTGCGCAGCCCACTTTGGGATCGCATGCAAAACAGTGGCCTTTGTCCCAGTCCTCCGTTTTTGTACAAGGATAGCCCCTGTATTGACAAGAACTGTTTCTTGCAGCTAGCCAGACAGAAGCGGTGAACACCCAAGGACATCTGGAATGGCTGCAGGAAACATCTTCGACTGCTGCACTGACTGCAAAACAAAGATGGGGTGTTTGATCTCAATTAACGATGGCGTTCAACTGATAAAAATGTGGACAAAACCAGCAAGATTTTACAGTTGAAATGCTCGACATCGTGGATAGCTCTTTTCACAGGTTTTGGACAGCCTGGCTGCACTTGACCGCCATTTGCATAGAAGTCTATGTCGCCCATGGGTTGCATGGTTCCCAGGCCTAGATAATCCAGTGGAAGACCATCGCAGTGAATGGTCATCACGAAGCGGGCATCAGTGTTATTCAGCCTGGTACTAGGATGGCATCCACTATATAGCGGGCCAGCTGGATCAAGTCCTAAAATTAAAGAGATAACTTTGATTTGAAACAATTACCCCGACTCTTGTCCCCTTCTCAACTATGTAATTTGTTAATAAGCAGGGCAATTTCAATAACAGTTTCATAAACTCACTCACCAATGACCCTCTGGACTCCTTTGATGTGTGCACCAGCAAATCCAGCCACATGTGCTCCCAAGCTGAATCCGAGCAATGTAGTGGACTCTTTTTTGAGCAGACGCCTCGACAGCATGGTGTTCGCAACCCTACCGACAACTGCACCCATTACTCTGGTGTTGGCGGACGCTCTGAAGTAGATGGGCTCAGCCAGTTCAGTGGATCCCTTGGTCCAGCGACACACGATTACATTGTTTCCCTGGAACAGTGTATTCTCACCCCAAGGTGTACTTTTCCTCGTACGAAAGACAGGCCAAAAGCGAACAGAGCAATGTGAGTGAAAAGCTGATTGAGTATTAACAAACGTCTGGTCTGGAACCTGGGCTTTGACTACAGGCACATTATTTTTCTAGACTGAACAAAACAGACAGATAGACAAGGCCTTTTGGTTTTTCCCAAACGGAGAAAAGACAAAATTATGATTTTAACGACAAAACTTACAGCTGCCAAGAGCGCATCTTTCATGGGGAACAACCAGCCCCTGGGCCAGCCACCACTGAATCCATGAATCAAAATCCACAGCTCCTTCTTCACATCCAGGTGAAGTCTGGCCACGCTTTTCTCCAGGTTTTTGTAATCGATCGTCTGCACCCTACCCTCCGGCGTGTAGAGCCAAAATTCAGGGTCAATTTTCTCCACTGTATACGGCAGTACCCCTTGGTGGCACCAGGGGGTGTGACGCCCCTGTTCGAAGCAGCCCAAGTACTTGTCGCACATTTTCCCAGTCTCGCAAACGTTGACACCTTCACATTTGAATGCCATCACTGGCAGGTTGCTCCATAGTGGTACCAGTAAAAGAGCAAGAGCCAACATTTTCACAGTGTTGCATACATTACTTGTGCTACTTCGCATCACAGTACAGTAGCATGATCAGTGGAGGAAAAACATGGTTGTCTGAACGGAAGACAGATAAAGTCATCTGCAGCATGGGAAGGAAAACATCTGACTTGATGATTGACCTGACTGACAATACGTATAAAGTATGCAGCACGACGTGTATGTAGTACATAGTATTACGTACGTAGTATGTATGTACGGATGAATGTATAGTGTACGTACACACAAGGATATTGGTACGTACACAAACGCAGACGTGTGTGGGTGGACGCATACCAATTTTATGATAAGGCTTTATAAACAAGAGCGCATTAGGGCACCCAATTAAATTAGTATATACAACCGCACTGACAGGATTTCTGGATAGTGGCCTGGCCACGTCAGTACTTTTAAGAGACGTTTTCTGTAAGGATTGAGAGTAGCCTGTAGTATAGGCGGAAGGGGGGTACTTTTTGTGAATCGAGATAATATGCCTATCGGATTCCCCATCAAAAACTACATATGTTGGTGAAGTTTTAGAAAAAAATTTGTTCAGGCATCATCGAGATATTGATGGCTAAAGGTGGGCAGGTCGCATTTTTGCCGTTTTTCAAGGGTTTGACCATATTTCAGCAACCGAAGGGCTTAGAGGGCTACAATTTGGTACACACATACATCCCATAGGGACCCAAGTCTGGACCAATTTTGAGCCCAATCGGCCACCTGTGTGGCGAGATATAGCGTCACAAAATGCATTTCTGTATATTTTGCACCTGTTGCAAATTTAGTTTTTTGAATACCACGGCGCGAATACATGCCCTGCACGGGGTAAAATTTTGACAGAAAGTAGAGAAGGGTTAGGCCTAAAAACTTTAGTACTACCGCAAAAAATCTCTATAATTGAAATTGGGACTACAGTCCTCTCGAATAGTGAAAAATACAGCAAAAATTTTCCCGCCTTTTTTATTTTTCAAGATAAATGAGCAATACCACTGAAATTTTTTCCTCGTAAGAAGCCTATCTTATGTAGAATTTGATGTAGATTTCAAAAATAAAACTGTTTTCCCAAAAAATTTAACCCCTAGCATATAATTTTGCAAAAGTAGTATATTTTTGTGAATTTTGGGTAAGGGTTAAATTTTTTGGGAAAAGCAATTTTATTTTTGAAATCTACATAAAATTCTACATAAGATAGGCTACTTACGAGGAAAATGTTTCAGTGGTATTGCTCATTTATCTTGAAAAATAAAAAAGGCGGGAAAATTTTTGCTGCATTTTTCACTATTCGAGAGGACTGTAGTCCCAATTCCAATTATAGAGATTTTTTGCGGTAGTACTAAAGTTTTTAGGCCTAACCCTTCTCTACTTGCTGTCAAAATTTTACCCCGTGCAGGGCATGTATTCACGCCGTGGTATTCAAAAAACTAAATTTGCAACAGGTGCAAAATATACAGAAATGCAATTTGTGACGCTATATCTCGCCACACAGGTGGCCGATTGGGCTCAAAATTGGTCCAGACTTGGATCCCTATGGGATATATGTGTACACCAAATTGTAGCCCTCTAAGCTTTGCGGTTGCTGAAATATGGCTAAAAACGTTGAAAAACGGCAGAAATGCGACCTGCCCACCTTTACCCATGAATGATGCCTGAACAAATTTTTTCCTAAAACTTCATCAACATATGCAGTTTTTGATGGGGAATCCGATAGGCATATTATCTCGATTTACAAAAAGTACCCCCCTTCCACGTACTATGCAACCGCTACAGAAAACGTTTCTTAACAATACAGTACGTACATTGTACTTACTTTACCTAATGATATGTATATGTACACACATTATACGTATGTGATGTACCTGTTCAAATACTATGTGTGGCACGCAGAACGCAAACAAAAATGTTACACGAATTTCACTCTTTCTTATCAGTGAAAGGCGCTGAACGCTCTTCTCACGCCAACAGCCGGGGTCGGCGTTCGATATCGCATGAGCGCCGGGCCCCAGCTCTCTTTCGGCGTGGTCAGCTCGCTCAGAATCTCTAAGGCGTTCAGATGAATGGCGTGTATGCTGCGCCGGTATTCGAAGAACTTGTAGAAGGCGTAGATCGGGAGCGGACTCAGACTGAAGAGTACGAGGCCCAGGCCTACCCAACTGCTCCAGGGCGGAAACGGCTTCTTGTCGTAGGCCAGCGGGCTGTAGTTGATGGCTGAGAATAGGATGGCGAAGATGAGTAGAGCGGGGGTGATGAAGAGCCACATATACTTCCAGAGGAAGAAGGGCTGCTTGTCCAGCATCTGCTTGATGTTCGTCATAATGCGGGAGGCGCCGTATCGCCAGCAGATGACGGCGATTTCTGCGACGCCGAGCAGAAGCAGCGCGTTTCCTACGGAATACGCGTTGAACAGCTGAAACAGCACAGGGATATGCAACAGTTATACAATGTAATGTACTACATACAGTACATACATATACAGGGTGTCTCACGTAGATCTCCCTAACGATCCAGCCTTATAACTTCCGTATTACAGAAGATATCAAGCTGAAATTTTGTCCCCAGAAACCCAAAAATGTGCCAAATTTTGTGGCAAAATTTCAGCCTAATAGGCCCGCCGCGAATGAAATTACAGGCGTTGAAATATTGGACCCTGTTTTTATCATTTTCCGCACTGAACATGGTTTTGAGATTAGAATCTTCTGCTCAGCATGGTCAAGCTGCTCATCCAACATGGCAATATGGTTGAACAACAATGGCTGAACGCCATCATAGTCCAGAACACAAAGGATTCAAAAATACAGCCGATTTACCGCCCATAACAGCCTTCTAGAGCCTGCCAAGGTCAATAGTGGCAGTACTGATTTCAAAATGTTGAAAAACGTGGTCGCAAATTTCCAAGCTCGTAATTTCATCCCAACTTGACCTATCTGGCTCAAATTTTGCCACGAAATTTGGCATATTGTTGGGTATCTGGGGACAAAATTTCAGCTTGATATCTACTGTAATACGGAAGTTATAAAGCTGGGTCATTAGGGAGATCTACGTGAGACACCCTGTATATAATGTACCTATGTATGCACATGTACAGTTCGCATGGTACTGCTTTGGTATGAAAAAAAGTGTCGCTCCTGTTCCTGTACGTACGTACAGTAGGGTACTGTGGGGCAACCCCGGCCATGGGGTAAACCCGTCCACCTAAGCTCCATTGAACTTGCTGTTTTCACAAATGTTGAACCAAATAGCTCAATTTAAAGAGGAGACTTCAAGGAATCGATTGTTATCTTATTTGTCTCAATCGGTTACATTGGTTGCTGAGATGTGCAGCCCTGAAACTTAGGTAGCCGGATCTCCCATGGCCGAAATTACCCCACAGTACCCCACTGCTTTGGCCTGGGCCGCTTGTGTATGTATGTACGTACCTCCAAGATGTACATTCCTCCTTCCGTGGTTAGTATGAGTCCGCAAAGGAAGAAGCTGATGCAGACAACCATTGTGACCCAGTACTTGAAATCTCTGAGCTTCGTGAACTGGTCCGTGACCGACGTGGTCACAATCTCAACGGTGGGAAACATGCTGGACAGTGCGAGTGTGGTCAGCATAAAGAAGAACAGGGCTGACCAGAGGGGCGACCAAGGCAAGATGGTCATGGCTTGCGGATAAATGATGAACGTTAGGCCGGCACCCTCGGTAACAATATCCTCGATCTCAGCTCCTTGGCTGTAGGCCATGAAGCCGAGGATGCTGAAGCAAACCAGGCCGCTGAAGAAGGAGACGATGCAATTGCCGAACGTCATGATGCAGGCGTCGCGGTAGATGTTGTTCTTAAAGGGCGGATGCGGCAAAGATTTGCCCATAGTGAAGGTGTTGAGCGATTTTTTAAAAATTCGTTCGGTGAACTTATGCAGTTTAACATGCTGAATCGATCCTTCCCACCCGTCTCGACGCGATTTTGCCTCCTCACAGAGAAATCCCACTTGCAAAGGGCGTTTCGCAATAAATTACGCGAAAACGTTGCGAAACACGCTTTGTAAGTGGCTTTTCTCTGCGAGGAGGCAAAATCGCAACGAAACAGGTGGGTAGGATCGATTAGCATGAAAAACTGCATAGGTTCACCGAAAGAAAATTTGAAAAATTGATTTTCCCTATAATATGGAATTCTTTGCCACATCCGCCCTTTAAACTTGTTGTAACTGGCCAGCGTGATCACACCGCCCTGACAAGCGCCGGTGGTGAAGAAGATCTGCGCGGCTGCCTCGCTCCAGATTTTCGCCCGACCCAACAGCTCCCACCGGGGTTTCAGAAAGAACAGGACGCCTTTCATAGCTCCCGGTTCGATCAGAGCCCGGACGAGGAGGACGAAGAGAATGGCGAACGGGAAGGTGGAGGTGAAGTAGGCCGTCTTTCCCAGGCTCTTGATGCCTCTGCACAGCACCGCGAATACGATCACCCACGCGACGAACAGGGCGATGGCGTTCTCCCATTGGATGCCGCCCACTTGCGATGGGGAGTGGCTGATGCGCAGTATTTGATTGTGGAAGAAATCGTCCGCGGACATGGAGCTCAGGCTGCCGTTGCCGAATTTGGGCGCAGGCATACTGGCGTTAAAGGTCACGTTGCACTTCTCAGGCGTCAGGGTAACGCAGTGAGAGGTGGCCCAGGGCTGCTCGCAGCATTGCCAAGGCAGCATGGCGCGAAGTGACAGAAAGAAATAGTACAAAGCCCATCCAGTGATCATGTTGTAGTAGATGGACAGGATGGTTGTCACCAGCAACATGCCTGTGCACATAGGACGTATTTTCACCGATTACCACACTGCAACACTACATAGTCCGCCAATGATTTTGAATAAAAAACGTGCGTTTAATGTTATTGCCTACTCATTCCAAGGCCCTTGAACAGTGGAGAAAACTTCCACACGGTGAGCAGGCCTTCGCTGGAATATTGACCGATCGTCATCTCCATAAGAATCAATGGTAACCCACATCCCATGAGCATGATGAAGTAAGGAATCAGAAAGGCTCCGCCACCATTTCTGTAGCACAGCACTGGGAAACGCCAGATGTTTCCTGAAAGAAGTGGTGCCAAACTTATTCCACAATTTTTATTCACATTGATTGAATGACACGTATGTAGTATGTAGGGTAGTGGGGTAAACCCGGCCATGGGGTAAACCCGGTCACCAAAGCTTCTGTGAACTTGCTGTTTCAGCAAATGATAAACCAAATAGCTCATTTGAAAGAGGAGAGTTCAAGGAATCGATTGATGTCATGTTGTCGCAGCCCTGAAACTTGGGTGGCCGGATTTTTCCATGGCCGGGATTACCCCATAATACCCTATTATGTGTACAACATAATATCATGGCTTATACCAAGTCCAATACAGTATCCCAAGATCGAGAGAACGAATTCCACGGGGTTGTTCCAGTTGCCCCGCTCTTGATTCTCATCCTTGGGACTCACGGTGGAGAAGGTGTCGATGCTGAGTTTGCGCATTTTTGACTCCACCACAGCCACGCTATGCAGGCGCTCTAAAATCAGCGGAAGCACAGCGACAGCATGGAGCATACAGTAGGTAGTACCATATGTTTAAAAAAAATGATATTTTAGAAAGAGAATAGAAAGGAATCAATCCAAGGGCGACATTCATCTGCTGTGCCTACCACCGTGCCACAGGCCGTGAATACAAACTTGTAATTTTGAAGAGTACAATACCTAACGTACGGTAATGAATGATTAGCAAGACTGCAAAAATAAAAAGTAAATGTAAATGTTGCAAAATCCATTTTTAGCATTCTGCTTACTGAAAACAGGTCGAAATGGCAGAGGTGTGAGCACATCTTTCGCTTCTTCGTCGTCCTGCTGATCGGTCGCTTCTCCGTTCTTGTTATGATCAATGTGGATGGTGAGCGGAACCTTCTCCGCCTTCTCCTCCTTGTCGAAGCTCACACTTCTCACTGTCCTGGAGATGAGCGGAGGACTCGTTTCCTCCTCTGGGTCGGGCATGTTGCTGGACCAGTGACCACTGTTAGTCAATGGAACCAATGGAAACTAAAAAAACAGTTTTCAATTTTTTTTAGTGTTCTACTATGTACGCATCAAGGACAAGGAGTAAGTAGCAAGCAGCTGCAAAGTTTAAGACAATAATGTCCGTAAGTAGTAAGGTACTACTTCTACTTCTACTTCTACACACGATAAAAATGTACAGTAATGTACTGTATGTACATGCGGGAACTTTGTTCCAAAGTCCCACCAATTTTGCTCATCATTAGTTAGTCATAATTTACACCGACAAAATCACATGTCTCATGGAACGAGTTTTACGTTATTTCTCATCTTCGCAGGTGTGCAAACTAAAGATTTCACCCTTCAACGGAAGTTATGGCTGGCGTTGTAATTGTGCGCACAAGAAGAAAAGTTTGCACGCGCACTAAATATCGCTGAAATTCACATGCCACCCTGTGAAGTACCTAACGTGTAAACTTGAAAAGTAATAAATTTCTCGCACCTTTGCTGGCAACTTTCTGGTCCGTATTAGTGTATTTGAGTTGAGTGTAATAATTGATTCAGTGGTGATGCCATTTCAACTACGTTTCATGGCACCGAAATGCACCGATGATCGTGCCCATGCATAAAAATTGAAGAAACAAAAACATCAAAGGCATACGGGCCACAGCTGACTTGGCATGGCTACGCAACTTGTGAGTAGGGTATGTACTATAAACAAGCTAAAGGTTATCAAAATTTGTAAACAACACGAAGCTGTTGAAGGTTTTGTAGACGTTTTATAGCTACTGTGTAAGCAGGCCATGTAAACACACGGTACAGACATTAGTGGCGTACATAACTACAATGCATAGTGTCTATAGTGTACAACGTATGAACCGTATGTACATATGTGCCGTACGTACGAAGAGTAGGTAGTGTGGTACAACTTTACTTACATAGTTTATCCAGAAATGCCACTAAAACAAATTAGTGTAAAGTACGTATGCAACAACCAAGACACGGCATTTGAATCAATCAGTGATTATTGGAAACAGCTGAAATCCTGTTTCTTATCAGCGCCGGCCCCCAGTCTGCGGAGGGAAGGAAGAGCTGTCTCAGCTTCACTCTTAAGCTGGCTTTCATTCCCCTCGTTTCGCGCCAGCAACTGACGAAACTGTAGATAGCGTACGCCGGAATGGGAATCAAACTGAACAACATCAGGCCCAAGCCTAGCCAGTTGGACCAGGCTGGAAACTGGATGTCGTTGTATTTCAACGTCGAGTACTTGGTGGCAGCGAAAATGATGGTAAATATCAGGAGCAGAGGACTAAGCACCAGCCATGCGAATTTCCACAAAACGCACGGCAGTTGACCCACCATGTGCTTGATGTTTTGCATTAGCCTGGACGCACCGTAGCACCAGCATACGACCATGATTTCAATTAACCCAAGGAACAGTAAGGCGTAACCGACTCCATAGTTGTCTAGCAGCTGAAATACAATGTGCACATCACTTTCAAACCAACTTCATTCGTTGTGTTGTGGGACAATTCGTACGTACTTATGTTGGTCCAACATGGGATAAACCTTGTTGGTGAGTAAACCCGGTACGCAGGTACGACACGTAGGAAGAACGGTGGGGTATCAGGGTTTACCCCACCACAGTACCCTACATAGAGTATTTTACCTCCAACATGTACATTCCGCCATTCGTTGTCAGGGCCAATCCGCACAAAAACAGAATGGCACATACGCCCAAGGTGACAAAGTATCTGAAGCTCCTCAGCTGGTGAAACTGATCAGTGGCAGAGGTGGTCAGAATCTCCACGGTTGGAAACATGCTGGAGAAGGCCAGAGTTGACACCATGACGAAGAACAGCACCGACCACAGCGGGGCCCAAGGCAGTATTGTGATAGCCTGCGGGTAGACGACGAAGATCAAGCCGGCTCCATCGGTCACTATGCTTTCGATGCTGGTCAGTTGGCTTCGTGCCAAAAAGCCGAGTATACTGAAGCAGACGAGGCCGCTTAAGATGGATACCAGGCAGTCGCCAAATGTCATGATCAAAGCGTCGCGATAGATGTTGTTTCTGAAGCTATTGTAGCTTGCCAACGTTACGACCCCGCCTTGGCCTGCACCAGTGGTGAAGAATACTTGCGCAGCTGCATCGCTCCAGATTTTCGCCTTCGCCAGCAGTTCCCATCGGGGTTTTAAGAAAAACAAGACCCCATCCAGCGCTCCTGGTTCGATCAGTGCTCGTACGAGAAGGATGAGAAGGATGACGAAGGGAAAGGTGGAGGTGAAGTAAGCAGTTTTGCCCAGGCTTTTGATGCCCTTGCACAGCACAAAAAATACAAACAGCCACGCGACGAACAGAGCGATGGCGTTCTCCCATTGAACACCGCCGATCTGGGAGGGGCCTTCGCTGATGCGCAGGACTTGGTTGTGGAAAAAGTCTTCTGCAGCAAACGTTTTGCTGCTGGAGTTGCCAATCTTTCTCGCAGCTGCCGCCGGGGCTACAGTGGCGTTGCTGCAGAGTTGAGGATTCAGTGGAACGCAGGCTGCGGAGCTCCAGGGCGACTCGCAGCATTCCCAGGGTAGCTTCGAACGCAGTGACAGAAACAGATAGTACAGTGACCAGCCAGTGATCATGTTGTAATAGATGGCCAGAACAACGGTGACCAAGACCATTCCTACAAAATGTAAATTTGATCATTGTGTACATACAAGTATATGTACACAGTCATTCTGACACTTTGCAGCTTAATTTTACCTATTCCAACTCCCTTGAACAGTGGCGCAATTTTCCAGATCGTGAGCACCCCTTCACTGGAATACTGGCCAAGGGTCATCTCCATTACAATCACTGGCAAACCACATCCAACCAGCATGATGAAGTAAGGAATGAGAAATGCTCCTCCGCCATTCTTGTAGCACAGCACTGGGAAGCGCCAGATGTTACCTGAAGCAGACACACACTCCTTGCTGTTTTTGCTTGGTTTTTTTTTACTTTTGTGGCCCTACACTGGTTGATAAGCAATGCGCAAACGCACACTTGCTTAGAGGAGCTTCATAAAATACATCATTCGTCGCTACCCCCTACAGGTACATACCTACACTACGTCACGCTTTCGTCAGGATTTTTATGGCCAGAATCCCCTCATGACATGTGTACACAGAGTGACACATCGTCACGCTACATTCTCCCCAAACCCCAACCCAAACCCCTCCCCTTATTTTTGCGTAACGTTGGTATGCGAAGCTCCCTTACCAAGGCCGACGCAATATCCCAAAATTGACAGGATGAACTCCACAGGATTATCCCAATTTCCCCGCTCTTGATTCTCATCCTTGGGTCCAACTGTACTGAAAGTGTCCGTGCTGATCTTTCTAAGTTTCGACTCAACTTCCACTGTCAATTGCCCTTCAACATAGGTACATAGGCATGCTATTAGGCTACACTAGCTATATTTCTGTTAATACAGTACACTGTACATTCCACAATGCAAGCCGTTTTTATTCCCTTACGAAATAATGGAATCTTGGCGTGATCTTGCAATGGATACAGCACATCACCCGCTTCATCTTTCGGTTGTTCATCATCGCTTTCTGTTTGCAATTTCAGAGGTATGGCTTCCGCTGCCATTTTGGAACTCTTATCATCACCTCAATGCCTGTTGTTGTTGTTGTTTTGTTCTTTTTCAAAGTTCACAACCGTTATTTTGGTAAACAGGTAAGGACCGCACCTACCACAGAAATCGGGCATCGAGCAAGTAAAAAGTTGTGTACACGCAACGACAACACACCTGCTACTGTTGTATGTACTGTACGTATTCTCAGTTCCCAACAAAACAGTCCACCAGGAATACACAATACACATACTAGAGGCTACGCACGCACTCACGCACGGTACAATGTACTGTACTAATGTACTTATGTACTACGTACTGTTTACCGTATGTATGCACCTAAAGTGTTGATGAAGGAGCTCGCCGCTTGAGTTTGAGTGTCCAAAAACTCGTCTGAAAGGTTGACCTTAATTTTTCACCACTCCATTGTATTTTACATACCTACATGTGCACTGCCCATACATGTACACCATACTATACAACTACGTACATACTACCTACGTATTGTATGTATTGTGTCATCTGTCATCGGTGCATTAGCGACTACCAAAGTAAAGAAAATTGGTGTGTCAGAAAGCATTACGGTGTCCAGCGGTAGAAGTCTCGCCTCGCCCTTTAGTTTACAGCAGAAAGTTCCCTCGACATGCATAATCGCTGGTTGATCGCGACCAGCAAGCCATCAACCAGCGATCAACCAGCGATCAACCAGCGATCAGCCAGCGATCAGCATAATCAAAACGCGTAAAAATAATAACGGCCGTCTGCAAATTTCTCCATAACGCGTAAAGAAAAGTTCTGATCGCTGGCTGATCGCTGGTTGATCGCTGACTATCGCGATCAACCAGCGATTATGCAAACTCGTTGTTAGGGACAATTCAATTAATATACGTCATTACCTATATTACATATACGTACATACATCATAGCCTACTATCTGTATGTAGGTACACAAGCACAGCACAGCATTAGGTACATACGCACGCATATACTACAGTATGTAATACCGTACGTACGTGTACATTGTACAGTGAGTGTATGGAGTTATGAACAACGACAACCTCTGCCATGCTCAGTATTTCATATGTATATACGTACATATGTACCTAAGTACTGTGTACGTGACAATTCTGTTTGCCTCACTTGTTTCTTCAATAAATGTGATATCAACCGAAAAAGCAACAATCGGCTCCTGGCAACGTAATTAAAGATGTGTACTAAGTACGGTAAACGCTCAAGTATAGCGCTGCAATGTGTCGATTAGGAAGGAAGCGATAATTAGATATGCAGAGTTGACAGGATTGGCAAAATGTTATGCGAGTGAACTTTCACTTTTCCTGCGCACTATGTGCAATTGTGCATAGACAGCTCTGTTTCTAATTACCAGAATGACACGTGTTTTAAGAGTTGGCACCACGACCACATCAATCGGATCCTTCGAAAGATGTGTGATAAAGCAGAATCATGGCTCCAGCATGACTGGATGCCAATTGGTCAATACTCAAGGTAATTCGAGAGAGCTATTGCTGGACTTGTTGACCTCTATCCAGCAGCGCTTCAAATTAATAAAATTTGGCTCTAAATCAGGGTCGAAAATACTAGGGGAAAATGGTTCAGACCCCTACTGGACTGGCATTCTTGGCGGTATTCAACAGGGCAAGTTGGACATCACTGGCAGTACCTACAAAATGACGGCGGAAAGAGCCGAAGACTTCGAGTATACCTATCCAGTTCGCTTCATCCAAACAGCTTTTGTATTCAAGAATGTCACAGACACCTCTTCCATTGGCGAGCTGATTCTACCATTGTCCCATCAAATTTGGCTGGCATTCCTAGGAGTGCTCTTGATGCTATTTGTCCTAAACTTGACCTTGCACAAGACAAAGAGAGTCAGTTTTTTCACTAGCGTCACCTCATCTTGGTGTAACATCGTCACCGCAGCTACAGGAACCGAGTTCTCCGTTAGTCAGAGCGACCTGACACACTATCCACCCATACGTTACATGATGGGGTTCTTTGCCCTATTCTTCTTGTTCTTAGGCAGTATTTACAGCTCCGCCCTGCTGAGTACCATCTTGGTGCCACCTCCAATGCGAACCTTCAAGAGTACTTCTGAATTGGCAGAACTGGTAGCCAAGAAAGAGCGGTATGTTGTGTTTCAAACTCATTCCTATCTCAGTGACGTGGCATCCAGCAATACATCTGCGTTCGTGGCGATGAGAAAAGCTTTTGAAAAGAATCCACCTGTACGTGTTCCAGATATAAAGGGCAAAGGAAGAGATTTGTTGGCGGCAGAATATTTGCTAGCTAATCCCAAAGCTGTTATGGCGGGAAAAAGCCTGGAAAGGTCAGAGGGCATTGCTGTCTACTCCTGTTCTCTGACGTTTCAAGTGGACCTGGATTCTGATGGGTTGCAGACCACTGGCTACATTTTTCGCAAAGGAGATGCCATTGCAAAAAGACTGAATGAGCACATCATTAGCAGAGGCTCTCACAATCAAGAATTTCTTGTCGGTTTGATGAAGGCCAGCTACCGTAGGCGCAAAGGAGCCATCGGCGATTATTGCAGCAGTCATGCACCAGGCTCGCCGTTGCCCATGTCCAGACTGATGGGAGTGGTGTACATTATGGCGTTTGGAGGAGTCATTAGCATTGTGGTTTTTCTCTATGAACTACTGAAAAGGCAAATTTTGTCAGTAAAAGACTGAATTTGCAGTATCAGATACCAATCGATGGAGAAAATATTCAGCGCAACTAAAATAAGCACGAAGCATGCAGTGCTATACGTACACTTGTAAAGTTATGTCTAACAATATGTACAGTACATACGTACGTACCGTATGTAGGTATGTGGGCCTGTGACTTTTGTCTCATGTTTCTTGTTCATTGTGTGCCAAATAGTCTGATTGTCCAGTTGCTTTGCTACACCATGCTGATTGCCAAGTTGACCAGTCCAGTTGTTTCCGCGCTAGTTGCTACCATGCCAGATGTTCAAAAGGGTTACCTTATGCGCATTAAGTTTTGCCAGATGCGCAAATGTTGCCAGATGCACAGAGGCTTTGCTTTCTCTCGCATTGCAGCGAAGCTGGTTGAATTTAAAAATGCGAAGGGTTGACAGCTTTGAAATCATATTAGATTATTTCACTCCCTTTGTTTGTTCATTGTGACGGTTTCTGGCATCACTAAAACGTACGCTCACATGCGCTGCAATATAATACAGTATAAGAAAAAATAAATAATAATAAATGTAAATAATAAATAATTAAAATCCAATAAAGTAATTAGAAAATTCAACAATTTAAGGGCGGATGCGGCAAAGATTTGTCCATAGTGATAGATTAGATTTCTACCTCATTGACGTGGCATAAAATTGACAGGCAATGAACAACCGGCTTCCTAGCAACATGTCTGCATACCTGTACTGTAAGCGCGCGACAATTATTCCATTCCGAGATGTAATCAGTCATGAATTAATTGAAATCAAATGAGGATGAAAAATCCGTAAAGTTGTTCCAGTTTCATTGGCCTACATAGGCCTACAGTATTTATTTTCTTGACGGTTCGTTGCTGCTGTACGTAATGTGAGCATTTTGTACTTCACGCAGTGAGTTCAATGCGTACGTACTTTACGTACTTACATACCGTATTTTTGGGTGTATATCCCCCATTGTAATGTATATCCCCCAGTGTATAACCCCCATTTGCAAAACATAAATTTTGCCCAGTATCCCCCCTGGTGTCCCCCATGTACTGGAAGGTACCTAGCCTACTTATGTAAGCTGGTCAAAGGCAAGCTATAGCTACACCTACACCAAGCTGCTATGCCTATAAGCTTAGCTGAGCATGTCTTGTACTAGAATAACCCTGTTTTGACCGCGATTATGCCCTAAAACACTTACTTTTGACCTCAAAAACATGCCTCTACACACCTCTCACAAACAAAAATTTTGTCCCATGTATATCCCCCCCCCCCCAGTGTATATCCCCCAGTGTATAACCTCCATCAGACCTCTCGATTTTTGTACAGCCCCATGGGGCTATACACCCAAAAATACGGTACCATGACCATTAACTTGTACAAGGCAGGCACGATGCGTGTTCTGAGAGTTGGCACCACATCGCGCGGTTCCTTTGACAGATGTGTGATAAAGCAGAATCATGGCTCCAGCATGACTGGATGCCAATCGGTCAAAACTCGAGGTAATTCGAGAGAGCTAATACTGGACATTTTGACCTCTATCCAGCAGCCCTTCAAATTAATAAAATATGGCTCCAAATCAGGGTCGAAAATACTAGGGGAAAATGGTTCAGAACCCTACTGGACAGGGCTTCTTGGTGGAATTAAAAAAGGCAGATTGGACATCACTGGCAGTACCTACAAAATGACGGCGGAAAGAGCCGAAGACTTCGAGTATACCTATCCAGTTCGCTTCATCCAAACCGCTTTTGTCTTCAAGAACGTGACAGACACCTCTTCTATTGACCAGTTGCTCTTACCGCTGTCACAGCAAATTTGGATAGGATTCCTGGCAGTGCTATTGCTGCTTTTTGTCCTAAATTTGTTCTTGCACAAAACACAGAAGGTCAACCTATCCACTAGCATCAGCTCATCTTGGAGTAACATCGTCACTGCAGCTACAGGAACTGAATTTGCTGCAACTCGTACTGGCCTGTCACATCGCAGATATCAACCCATACGCTACCTGATGGGATTCTTTGGCCTATTCTTCTTGTTCTTAGGCAGTATTTACAGCTCCGCCCTGCTGAGTACCATCTTGGTGCCACCTCCAATGCGAACCTTCAAGAGTACTTCTGAATTGGCAGAACTGGTAGCCAAGAAAGAGCGGTATGTTGTGTTTCAATCTCATTCCTATCTCAGTGACGTGGCATCCAGCAATACATCTGCGTTCGTGGCAATGAGAAAAGCTTTTGAAAAGAATCCACCCATACGTGTCCCAGATAAAAAGGGCAAAGGAAGTGATTTGGAGGCGGCAGAATATTTGCTGGCTAATCCCAAAGCTGTTCTGGCGGGAAGAAGCCTGGAAAGGTCAGGGGGCATTGCTGTCTACTCCTGTTCTCTGACGTTTCAAGTAGACCTGGATTCTGATGCGTTGCAGACCACTGGCTACATTTTCCGCAAAGGAGATCCCATTGCAAAGAGACTGAATGAGCACATCATTAGCAGAGGCTCTCACAATCAAGAATTTCTCGTCGGTTTGCTGAAGGCCAGCTACCGTAGACGTAAAGGAGCCATCGATATCGATTGTAGCAGCAATGCACCAGGCTCGCCATTGCGCATGTCCAGACTGATGGGAGTGGTGTACATTATGGCGTTTGGAGGAGCCATGAGCGTTGTGGTTTTACTGTATGAACTGTTAAAAAAGCACATCTGTCAGCAGACGATCGCATCTGCAGTATCAGACACCAATCGATGGAGAAGATATTCAACTCAACCAGAACTAACGTAGCTACATACGTATACTACTGCCGAATATTACACTACCTATAATAGGTATGCATGGTACCGTACGTTGTATAGCCAAGTACATTACTTATCAGTACGTTTAAAAATGTACGTGTGTCGTGTACAATGCGTACATATAACAACGGTACCCTCAATCCTCGGAAAAAGCTAGAGCTAGCTGGCTATGTAGGTCGTTCACATGTCTTTGCCGCAAAGTAGAATTTTTATCGATGTTCGCGAAGCGCTTGTTTGTTCGTTTATCCGGATCCCATGAGTACTTGACGTCTTTTTTGTGGACTCCCAGAAAGCGAATCACATACTTCGATAAACAGTCAGTAGTACTTTATTGCAAAGACATACGTGAACGACCTACATACATAGCTAGCTCTAGCTTTTCCGCGGATTTGAGGGTATGTAAGGCCATAACAGTACCTTACTAGCAGTAGCACATCTTTAGGTTCGATGTTCGATGATCGCATACTGTAGCATAAATTAGATTTCTTACCTGACGTTGCCTTCATTGACGTCGCATGATTGAGAGGCAACCAACAACCGGCTTCCTATGGCAACATGTCTGCACACTACTGTAAGCGCACGACAATTTCATTCCGAGATGTAATCAGTCATGGATTAGTTGAAATCAAATTAGGAGAAACAACCCGCAAAGCTGTTCCAGTTTCATTGGCCTACATTATATTATTGACGGTTGTTGCTGTGAAAATGTGAGCATTTTTTCACTTCATGCAGTGAGTCCAACGCGGTACTACGTATAGTACGTGCTACGTGTATTAGGCACGATGCGTGTTCTGAGAGTTGGCACCACATCGCGCGGTTCCTTTGACAGATGTGTAATAAAGCAGAATCATGGCTCCAGCATGACTGGATGCCAATCGGTCAAAACTCGAGGTAATTCGAGAGAGCTAATACTGGACATTTTGACCTCTATCCAGCAGCCCTTCAAATTAATAAAATTTGGCTCTAAATCAGGGTCGAAAATACTAGGGGAAAATGGTTCAGAACCCTACTGGACCGGCATTCTTGGCGGAATTCAACAGGGCAAGTTGGACATCACTGGCAGTACCTACAAAATGACGGCGCAAAGAGCCGAAGACTTCGAGTACACCTATCCAGTTCGCTTCATCCAAACCGCTTTTGTCTTCAAGAACGTGACAGACACCTCTTCTATTGGCGAGCTCCTTTTACCACTCTCCCATCAAATTTGGCTGGCATTCCTAGGAGCACTTTTGACACTATTTGTCTTAAACATGGTTTTCCACAAGATAAAGAGAATCAACCTATCCACTAGTGTCAGTTCATCTTGGTTTAATATCGTCACTGCAGTAACAGGAACTGAATTTGTTGCTACTCGTACTGGCCTTTCACATCGCAGATATCCACCCATACGTTACATGATGGGATTCTTTGGCCTATTCTTCTTGTTCTTAGGCAGTATTTACAGCTCCGCCCTGCTGAGTACCATCTTGGTGCCACCTCCAATGCGAACCTTCAAGAGTACATCTGAATTGGCAGAACTGGTAGCCAAGAAAGAGCGGTATGTTGTGTTTCAAACTCATTCCTATCTCAGTGACGTGGCATCCAGCAATACATCTGCGTTCGTGGCAATGAGAAAAGCTTTTGAAAAGAATCCACCCGTACGTGTCCCAGATATCAAGGGAAAAGGAAGAGATTTGGAAACGGCAGAATATTTGCTAGCTAATCCCAAAGCTGTTCTGGCGGGAAGAAGCCTGGAAAGGTCAGGGGGCATTGCTGTCTACTCCTGCTCTCTGACCTTTCAAGTGGACCTGGATTCTGATGCGTTGCAGACCACTGGCTACATTTTCCGCAAAGGAGATCCCATTGCAAAGAGACTAAATGAGCACATTATCAGCAGAGGATCTCACAATCAAGAATTTATTGTCGGTTTGATGAAGGCCAATTACGGTAGGCGCAAAGGTGCCATCGATTGCAGCAGCCATGGACCAGGCTCGCCTTTGCGCATGTCAAGATTGATGGGAGTGGTGTACGTTATGGCGTTTGGAGGAGCCATGGGCGTTGTGGTTTTTCTCTATGAATTACTGAAGAAACACAGTTGTCAGCAAGAAAGTACGAATGCAGTATCAGAAACAAATAAATGGAGAAGATTTTCGTAAGTCAACCAACATGATTAGAAAACAAACGTGTACTGTAAATCCAGTTACTGTATGAAAAGAAAGTGTAAAATTCATAAAAATATGTACATACGCATATTGTTTGTACATGAACGTACTACATATGTAGTCTACGCGTATAAATTTTTGCAAGTAGTTGAAAATAAAGTTTTCAGTATGCACATCACAGTCATTTTCTTCGCCGTAGCGGACCCTCCAGTCCAAAATCTTCATACAGATCATCTAGCCCTTCCCCCTTTTCCCCATCTTCTTCACCAAAAGCATCTCCATCGTACTCGTAATCATCTTCATACTCGTATTCTTTAGGCTTTTCAATGGGGCTCTGTGGGCCACGATGGGGACCATCTGGCCTTTCGTGGGAAGGGCCGCTTAGGCCATGTTTAGACCCTCCAAGGCCATGGTCAGGCCCTTCCAGTTCAGGGCCATGCCTAGAAGGCCTATGAGGGCCTTGATTGTGCCTTCCACTGCCATCAGGCCTTTCGAGACCATGTTCTGGCCATTCTTGGCCATGTTGAAACCCTCCAGGGCCATGTCCAGGCATTTCTAGGCCTCCTCCTCTTGAATTCTGGCCAGGTGATGGTTCAGGATGACCCATCCCTCTCAATCTGCCATCATCGGGGTGCGCTTCTTCAGGGGGTAGATGGCCCATCCCTGGACCATGGGCATGCTCTGGATTCGTTGGACCGCGTTCACTTCCAAAGCCAAGATTTCTTGGCAAAGGATCAATGGCACCTGGTTCACTTGGTGGTGATGGGCCATCTTGACCTCCAAACTGGCTATGAGAGCCGTGGTTTTCATTCCATGGCTCTGGGCCATGGCTGAACTTATCCGAAAATTCTTCACCCTGAGGTTCATGCCCAAACTGATTTCGTTCAAAGTCGCCGCCCCGCCTTCCACCTGGCTGGGGTGAATGTGCACCATGGGGTTCACCATGCTCTGGACCGTGGCCAAATCCTGACTCTTGTCCTCCAAACGGCTCCCTTGACCCACGTTGCTGACTTTGACCAAACTCATCTCCATTCTGCGGCCCATATCTCTCCATATCAGGTTGGTGGCCTCCTTCGCTGCCATGTTGACGTGATCCATGTTCTCCAAAGCTGGATCTGCCCGCTCCAGTTTGATGGCCTCCATGTTCTCCAAAGCTGGATCTGCCTAATCCAGTTTGATGGCCTCCATGTTCTCCAAAGCTGGATCTGCCCGCTCCAGTTTGATGGCCTCCATGTTCTCCAAAGCTGGATCTGCCCACTCCAGTTTGATGGCCTCCATTTGAACCAAAGTGATTCTGTTGCTCAGGACCGTGAGCCTGGAAGCCAAATTCGTGCTGTTGTCCTGTCTGTTCTTGAGGATGCTGCCCTCCACCCTGGCCTCTTCCGCTTTCCCATTGATTTCCGTTTCTGTTGCTTCCAAACTGCTGATTTCTACCCTGCTGTGAGTTGCTATTCCATTGCTCTCCCCCACCTCTCTGATTGCCCCTATTTTCGCGATGTCCCTGTCCTCCCCTGCTACCCCATTGGTTGTGGTTATGCGAGCCTTGTGTTTGACCACTCTGCCACTGCTGTCCACTACCTTGTCCATGCCCCTGCTGACCCTCGTTCCATCGGTTTTGACCCTGACCTGACCACTGCTGTTGGTTATGTTGACCTGTGCCATGATTGTTCCATTCACTGCCCCTCCTTTGGGTTATCTGACCTTCCCAGTTGCCATGTTGTTGTTGATGAGAACCGCCGTGATTGAAATTTTCTCGTCCCTGTTGATTTTCCCAATGGTTTTGTTGCCCATTACCATTCCAGTGATTACCATTTCGGTTTTCATTCCCATGATTCCAATTGTTGCCATATTGGTTTCCGTGCCCGTTCAAATCGGTACCACGCTGATTGTTCCAGTTGTTACCATGCTGACTGCCATGACGACCATTCCAGTTGTTAGCACGCTGATTATTCCAGTTGTTACCAAGCTGACTGCCATGACGACCATTCCAGTTGTAACCACGCTCATGCCCTTCTCCTTGCCAGTTGTTATTTCTATGGTGGCCATTATCCCAGTTATTTCCAGCTCTGTGCTGACTCCTTCGGCCGTTCCAATTATTGTTGCCATGCCTATTTCCATTACCTTGCCAGTTGCTTCCATGCTGGTTGCCACGATACTGAGATTGGCCAGTCCAGCCTTGTTCCCGCCGCTGATTTCTCCATTGTCCATGGCCATAATTCTCGCCTTGATTTCCCCATCTGTTACCCTGGCCATTGTTGTAATGGCCTTGTTCATGTCTACCTTGCCAGTGACCAACTTGACCGTGCGCTGAACCCCATTGATTACCACTTCTTCCACGGTAATTCTGTCTTCGTTCATAGTCGCTGTGCTGTTGGCTGGGCTTGTTCCAGAACTGATGCTGGTCATCATGTGGTGGTTGTTGTGTCCGTTGGCCGTTCCAGTGCCTTCTTCCCCTGGACACAGTACCATGCTGGTTATGGAATTGGTTTTCTTGTCCTTGCCATCGTCTTCTTAGGCTTCCCCAGGGGGTCGAGTGACCACCGGCTACGCTGCCTTGTTGGTGGTGGCCTTGCCATTGGTGATCTTAAATTACAATGTAGGGTACTTTGGGGTAAACCCGGACACCTAGTACTGTATATCTCAGCACCATACGACCGATTGAGAGGTATTTTACCAATCGATTCCTTGAACCCTCCTCTTTCGAATGAGCTACAATGTTCATCATTTGCTGAAGCGGCAATTTCAGAAAAGCTTAGGTGTCCGGGTTTACCCCACAGTACCTTCATAGATCATGAATGATTAGAAATAAACTAATACAATACACTCGATTGTCAGCTGCGGCTTACTTTGGCACCTTGTAAAACCAGCGGTCACAATAATCACCAAGCAGATGGCTTGACAAATGCTGGAGAACGTCATTTGATTATCCAATATGAAAATTCCACAGAAACGCCAGAAAATTACAACTTTATCTTGAGTCAGCCCATGTTTTTGTAGCCACCGCGGTGCTCTCTCCTTCTGCTAGGCCCACCTGCTGCTGACGTACAACAGGTTTCCGAATAGTAATTTCTCTGACGCTTGACAGTAACAACCAACGGCTTGGTCGGAATTCTACATCCTTTAAGGTCTCAATGCCCTGTTTTTCTGAGCGTGGACTCCTGTACTACTAGTGAAGTATCTGGTGATATCTAATTCCAGCTGTTTTCACTTCCTGACACCATACGATCATCCGTCTGCTTGTTTTCCGTTCGCTGTTTCCGCTCCAGTCGCGCTCTCTGCGCTCGTCTTCGTACTATGCAGGGACAACTGTCTATGCATGGACTTCTGGATAAATTTAGTCCAGGCTCTCCTGAGCCAACGAAAGCGAGTTGAGAGGAGATCAAGATATCGATCGAAAGCTTGTTACACGATCTCTTTGACGCGCCATAGAGCGCCTCTTGAAACGGCCTCTCCGTGGCGCTATTCTTGATTGAAACGATAACTTTTTCAAACACGTTCTTCTTGGATAACTTTGCGTAGAGGCAACGTAGAGAGGCGCCGCAGGTACCGATCGATTCCTCTCGTCAAGACGCGTTGAATGGTGTGCCGCATGTTGAAAAATACCCAGTGGTTCCTTCGGAACACCCAAATCGCGTGGTTTTTGGGGCGTTCTTCGGCGTGTCGTACTGCGCCGAATACAAGAGCTTTGGCGCTGCCGTTTGGTGTACGTGTAGAGGAAGGGTTGTTCTATATTTACATGATAAGTGATCACTTTTATCTTGCACATAACGGCTACGAGGAAGCCTCAAATTTGGCTCCGAAACAGGGCATTGAGACCTTAAAACCTACCGTACATGGTGTATGCATGCATAAACATGGATGCCTTCTGCTGATCATTATCACCCTCAGAGAGAGACGGCAAAGTGTTTTCGCCTTGTGTTTCAAACTCTTTGCCTCCCCCTTCCGTCGGCAATCAAGTTTGCACCTTTTCCACCGGCTTGTTTATACGTACCCCACCCTACCTTTACCTACGTATAGTTTAATAGATATTAGTTCCTACGTACGTACAGCACGGGTGGGCACTATGCCAGTGCAATCAATTATCACCCCGCTCAGACCTGGGCAACGAACTTATGGCAAGCATCATGCAAAGCAAACTAACGCATCCATATTTATTATATCGCAGTTATACAGCACGAGCACACAAAAGCACGAAACACACACAGAATACTGTACGTTCTGTACTTATGTGCTAACCTACTGTGTGTGTATTACTGTACAGTAGTATCATCCTCGACCTACTAAGTAACTGTACGTCACATACATACATTTATGCGTGTACATCACATCGGTCCATCACTACTGTACATACTGACCACCAAACTGTCAGCCTTGAGAATGCCTAGCTGTCTTCACTTGACGTGGATTCATCACCCTGACTTTTTTGCGTTGGGGCGAGTGTTACGTCCGTATTGAACTGTTTGTCGAACTCCTGGTACTTCGCTAGCATCTCCGTCGCTCTTTTCGCCTTCCCTCTGTACAGTAGCGCTGCGACCAGGCTTAAAAGCGTCAGCAAACTCCATGCTCCCAACTCAAGAAATGTGAGGATACGCCATGGACCAGCAGAATCCACGGTCTCCGGAGGTAATTTACCTGTAACATATTTATTTACTTGTTTTTATCTATTTAACAATTTATTTCTTTCACCTATTCATTCAGGATAATAATAATAAATGATATGCTAAATACATTAACCCTATTTTTTATTACTTAGTTTACCAGTTTCTTTAGTTTTTTTCGCATTTTTACCAGGAGTTATGCGCAGTTTCAATGCGAGATTTTTAGTGTCGGAATTAAAGGGAAATCCGCATGCTGTCGCCACTACGTTGCATTCGACGATTCCATCTGAGTTTCGGGAGCTTTTTTTGTCTGAAGGCGACAATAGGCGCAAATACGGCGGAAGGTCTACCAGGCTTGGCCAGTCACCGCAAGAGAAATTCGCATTGGTCGAATTCAATTCCAAAGCTATAAGCAATATTGCTCAGTGTTGCAACATACAGTAGGTACGGTACATACGGTGTACATGCGTAGGAGGTATACGGTACGTAAAAGCAAGAAGCATAAAAAGGCATTATCCGTCCGTAGTTGCTGAAAATGTATGCTTTGCCATCTCAGGATTCCCGCTCCGGATTTAGCAGGGAGGATTAGTCCGTGCCTATATTGAGCGTAACCCCCGAGTCTAAACCACGCGTGTTTTTTTCAGACGAAACGCCCGACAGCAGGAAACGAAGCCGAAAAGAAAAGGAAAAATCTTCTTTTCTTTTCTTTTTTCCTTTAGATAATCACGGGTTGCGCTGAAAAATTCAAGGGTGGTTGCGAGTTGACCCCTATGCTTTACACTTTCAGGGTGTAAAGTGATTTTTGCATACCACCCAAATTTTTCCAGCGTTAACTGGTCAATGTTTGGCGCGCGATAAAAACCCAAAACTGCGGTGGTACGGTAAACGAGGTACGGTGGTTTTCTCAGCTCACTTTCATCTATCAGATAGAAGACCCAGGACTTCGTCACGAGCATTCCCAGTCTGTATGGAGTGTCCCCCTGCGGCTGAGGGTCGTTCCGGTACTGGCACTGTAGCCTAGCAAAGTGCTCCTGTCTGTGCTTCTTCTTCTGTTGGAATGCGCCGGACAGGCTCCAGCCTCGGCCGCAGTCCCCGTCCAACTCAGAGCCAGCACCCGACTCGCCGAGAAAACGGATGATGCACTTCAGCATGCGGATGTCTTTAGCGCAGGTGGCAGACACATTTTTCAGGGTTAGCTTGGCAGCGGTTGTGAGCAATTGACCGTAGAAAAGGTGGCCATTCCAGTCTTCATCCAGTAGTGGACCTTCTGCAAAAACAAAAGTGTCAACAAATAGTAATACAAAGTGAAAAATGCAAATTAAATTTTTCTGTCAAGAATCAAAACCCGCGAAATATGAGATGAGCCTTGTACAGTAGGGTATTACTGTGGGCGTGGGGAAACCCGGCCATGGGAAAATCCGGCCATAAATATTATTTTACTCCATTCCTCGGACTCTCCTCTTTCAATACATTCCTCATCATTTGCTGAAATAAACAGCAAGTTAAAAGAAGTATCGGTAGGTGGCCGGGTTTGCCCCAATGGTCGGATTTTCCCCACAGTACCCTATAATGTATACAATGTACGTACACGTGTTGTAGGCGTACCGCAAGTATCCTTAACTCCCTTCAGATCTTCCACTCGAGGCAGTGACGCCGTTGGCGTACTATCCGCTCCGCTGACTCCGAAATTAATCCCTCGGGAGTCAGCGGGAGGCCGAACGAAAGCAGGACACAGTAGGGTCGGTAGGGCAGGAACCACAAAATACGGCATACTGGACGTGACGGCTGATCCTGATGCATTCGTCCTGATGAAGTTGAACCGAAGGGTGTCCATGATTTGTCCGCCTGAAGCCGCAGAGAGGCATTCTACTGTTAGCTGCTGGTGCTGGCTACCATTTTGGGTCGGCCGTCGCATCCCCAGTCCGTTGTACACATGTAGGAGTTGGAATTCGATGGCAACAGACTCGTTAGTGGATGAAGCTGCTGCATCTCTTTCGGGACATGAGATTTGTAAATGGGGATCTGGCGGGATACAGTAGTTTGTATGGGGAGGCGCAAGTTTCGAATTTCTAACATTTGAAAGCACCTACCTATGTACAATTTTACTGTAAATCCAGAAATTTTCGTAGTCGTTTAATTTTCGTACAATTCGTACAAAAAATTTTGTCCGAAAATTAATGGATACGAATTTTACAATGGTGAACCCCAAAAATTTTACTTCCACCCAGAAACCACACAACACGGCCTTTGTATTCTGTCCAAGACCATGGAGCCACTTCCCTTGTACGTTCATTCAATCCTCCCCCAGTACATGCATGTACTGAACGTAGAATAATCAATGCATTTGGTACACGTACATTCGCTCATACGGTGACGCATGCAATTTTTGTGCTCATACATGGTTGGCCCACCATCCTGTACGAAAATTAATGGATACGAAACAGGCGACCCCCTCCCAGTACGAAATTTAAAAGAGTACGAAAATTTCTGGATTTACAGTATCCTCTTTCGATCTATCTCATGATCAGGACCCGAATTTGCCTCTGTGAAGCAGGGAATAGTAAAAAAATGTTGCGAAATCCCCTGTCCTAGCCGATTCCCAACATCACAGAGGCAAAATCGGCTCCAAAAAACAAGGAGTTAAAACGCGATGTCTGGAAGGATTCAGTATTGCTGTACAGTACCGCGGACAGGGGGGTAATTTTCAGTTTTCTGCTGATGACGTGAGCTGATAGCCCAACTGATTTTACGTATTTTACAAAAAGACCGGGTCGAAAATTCGCACCCAGTCCTGAGATATAAGGCCTCAAAGTTGGGCACAATTTGACCTTAATTTTTCACTTTTTTTACACAAAAATGGGGGTAAATAGCCCCACAGTGGGGCTTTGGGGCTATAAATTTGCACACACATAGACCCTATGGGGGAACATGTTCAGACAAATTTTGAGCCCTCTAGCCCTCTTGGCTCAGGAGTTAAAGCTGTTTTTGCTGAAAATCCGAAAATTGGAATTTTTTCATAATTTTCAAAATTTTGAGAGAGTTAGTCCGTATGCCCGCTGTTTTATTTCTGAATCTTGTAGAGCAGAAAATTTGCTACAAGATAGGCTACATTTGAAAAGAAAGTCACCTATGGGAAATTTTCACAGCAAGGCCTCAAAGAGTGGCAAGTAAGGGTTTTAAGAGTGTGCGTTTTCCCCATTTTTCAAGCTAACTCAACAATATCACGGATACTCTCTCCTCAAAAGTAGCCTACCTTATGTAAAATTTGATGAAGATTTAGAAAAAAATATTTTTGCCCCCAAAAAAGTTAACCCTACCCCAAAAATGTTCAAAAATTGTCAATCAATTACATCTTTTGTAAGATTATATGCTAGGGGTTAACTTTTTTGGGGGCAAAAATATTTTTTTCTAAATCTTCATAAAATTTTACATAAGATAGGCTACTTTTGAGGAGAGAGTATCTGTGATATTGTTGAGTTAGCTTGAAAAATGGGGAAAACGCACACTCTTAAAACCCTTACTCGCCACTCTTCGAGGCCTTGCTGTGAAAATTTCCCATAGGTGACTTTCTTTTCAAATGTAGCCTATCTTGTAGCAAATTTTCTGCTCTACAAGATTCAGAAATAAAACATCGGGCACACGGACTAACTCTCTCAAAATTTTGAAAATTATGAAAAAATTCCAATTTTCGGATTTTCAGCAAAAACAGCTTTAACTCCTGAACCAAGAGGGCTAGAGGGCTCAAAATTTGTCTGAACATGTACCCCCATAGGGTCTATGTGAGTGCAAATTTATAGCCCCAAAGCCCCACTGTGGGGCTATTTACCCCCATTTTAGGGTGAAAAAGTGAAAAATTAAGGTCAAATTGTGCTCAACTTTGAGGCCTTATATCTCAGGACTGGGTGCGAATTTTCGACCCGGTCTTTTTGTAAAATACGTAAAATCAGTTGGGCTATCAGCTCACGTCATCTGCAGAAAACTGAAAATTACCCCCCTGTCCACGCAATTCTCAATACTACCTGACATCGCATTTTAAATAGATTCATAGAAAGAGGATAAGTTTACTAGTACATACGTACTATGTACATACAGTAGGTGCCTTTTTAAATGTAATAATATAAAACTTGCCTCTTCCAACTAATTTCCCGCCAGATCCCCCTTTAACACTTCCGGCTTTCTACTGTAGCTGTCGAGCTGCAACTCCGCATCTGCCTTTCCATCCTCATTGGTGTTGTTAGTGTTGCACCTCACCTGCAGCTTTCCCCCGTGTCTGGGCCAGTGAGTGGACGCGCCGAACTCATCCAGGAATCGATAGGTGGCCTGCGCTGGCAGCGTTCTTCTATACGAGATGCGATTAGAGAACGAGGCGAATTCCTTCTGTTCACACGCGACTCCCACCGAGTCCGTGGCTGGATCTGCTGGACGCAAACTGCGCAGCACGACGGGGGATGAGTACGGTTTCAGCTGAACGCCGAAGGACGCCTTCCATTCCTGTTGAAAGCTCTCACTCCACGAGCAGGTGACGTCGCCTTGCTCAGTCAGTTCCAATTCTACATCCGCTTCATTCAACTCTGAAAATACACATGCACATTATAATATAGCAGTAGAATTTAGCATAATCGGTACGTAGAAACAATCACCAATCCCTTCACGTCAAACATAAAATTTTACGTAGGTGGGCATTTTCTGACTCTATCGGACCGGACCGACAAGTCTTTTGACTCCACCCCGGACCCATCGAAATGATTTGCACTAACTTGTGTTTCGTCATCCTGGTCTCGAAGCGAACGAAGAATTACCGTAAGAAAAACGAAGATGACGACCGTTCGCTTCGAGACGCTAGGAAGACGGAAAAACAAAGTTAGTGCAGATCATTTCGATGGGTCCGGAGTGGATTTATCTATACTACAAAATAGTATGATCAAACAGTTCCACATTCGATAACATAATGCAAATTCACTTACTGTATACGTAGAGTATGTAGTACGTACGTACGTACGAGCTCGAGGATTATTTTACTTGTATTGAAGACATAGAAATCCCAATATCCTTTTCCAGTAATAACGTCAGTTCCTGCCGAGGCATCCAAGATGCATCGCACCTTTGCTGGATGCCATCGATTCCGCAGATCCAAATGATCTGCTTCACTGATCCTCCATCCGTGAGTGCAGTTGCCAACCAAAGAAACAGGCGGAATGCCGAAACTCTCCTGCTGTTTCAGCTCACATGTCATTTTGTGCGTCTGACACAATTCCACTCCGTTCGATGTTTTTGAGGGTCTCAGGAAAAACAAGCTGTCCACAGGAATCACATCCAGAAAAAGCGGGGCGTAAAACAAGAAATTAGTGTCTCTCCACGGGAGCAGGTCACGCTTCCACGTCTCCCAAAATATCCTTTGTAGTCGGATACCTGTTGCAGAGGCTTTTCGGTATTTTTTATCTGTAAGGGACCATTTACATTTTACGTGGACAGAGGCTGGCCAGTTGAAGGGGGTACCGCACCCCCCTCCCCCCTGACCGTGGACACCACGTGGATTTCAGCAATTTCCACGACCCCACCCCCCCCCCCCCCCCCCCCCCCCTGTCCACGTGGAGATCTAGGTGTATAATGAAGATCATTTATGTATTGCTGAATGCTACAGGAACAGATATTGATGCAACACCCAAAAACTGTTCAACCATTTTACTGAGTACAGAAACATCGCCAATTACGTGCATGCAGTGCAAAAATAACCCTACTGACCGTGGACATTGCTCATGTGCCCGGCGCGCCCTACCCCCCCTCCCCCCCCCCCCGTGGATTTACGTGGACATGAGGCTCGGGTGGGAGGGGGGACCCCCACCCCTGTGTCCACGTAAAATGTAAATGGTCCCTAAGCAAAGAATCCAACCAAAGTCGTTGTAGCCCTTATAATACGTACTTTACCACCAACTATGTATTACTGTAAAACTTCGTGTACTATAACCCCGAGGAGATAAAAATCGTTAGTCGCCGATTGGATCGGGGTCATACACGAGGCCAAGGATAATGTGCGAAATCATCACCAACATGCTTATTTTATGCCTGACAATTTGCACATTTTACGCGTATTCAAAATTTTTTGGTAGAGCAGGGGATAAACAATCGGTAGTCACCCAATAATAGGATTATATTCGAAGGGGGTTATTTATACACGAAGCTTTACAGTATTGTGGTACACACTAGTGTTGTCAACTTGGGCCTTTTTAGAACAGGTGAATTACGGGTAAAATTACCCAGCAACGCATCAGGCCAGGTAAAGTCAGGTAACTTTACCCAGCACAAGCCCATCCAGGTAAAGTAAACTGCATCTGAGAAAGTTACCCAGGTAAAATCGCACCTGAATTTTCCCCATATTTTATGCGCATACGGTCAAAAAATGCCATAGTCAGGTGGCTACCATTGATACAATAAAATTTATGTACCACTGCACCATTCAGAACTGCTATAGTATTGCTACACCACACCAAAAGTTGCATTTTGAAAGGCGTCTTGCTAAGAACTACACTATTTCTTAAAATGAGCTTCCTTCTACATGCTTTTACCCGGGTAAATTACCCGGGTTAGTATTGAAGAGTGGGCAAACTTTTACCCAGGTAAGTACTACATACTTACCTGGATGGCCTTCGATTTTACCTTAACCCTATAACTGAAAGTGGACGCACTGTTGCGTTCAGCAGGAATGAATTCCTTAGGTAGATGTTACTTTTTTCCTTAGCAACATACTTCGGAAAAAAGTAAAAGTAAAAAGTAAAAAGCAACTTACGAAAAAAGTAACATCTACCTTAGGAATTCCTTAGGTAGATGTGAAAATTTTTTGGTCAAAAAGTTCAGGAGTAGGATTTTCGACAAAAATTATTCCTTTACTTCCCGGTCAAGGACTGTTGTCGTTTTTGGATTACAA